>CAUYLG010065694.1:0-16783 GCA_963573385.1 Cacajao melanocephalus
AGCTCACTGAAGCCTGTACCTCCCCAGGCTCAAGTGATCTCCCACTGCAGCTCCCTGAGTTGCTGGGACTACTGGCCCATGTCACCATGCCCTGCAAATTTTCATATTTTTGGCAGAGATGGGGTTTTGCCATGTTACCCACGCTGGTCTCCAACTCCTGGGCTCAAGTGATCACCCACCTTGGCCTCCCATTGTGCTGGGATTACAGGCATGAGGCACTCCACTCAGTCAGAAACTGGATTTTATACATTGTCTTGACTAATGTACAAACTGAGCATATAGCTTTTGCTTTCATTCACTGATGCTTTTTCTTACTTGATCAACATGTATTTACTTAAAAAAAAAGAATAAAAACAAGAAACAAGCAGCCAATATAAAGGTATGGTCAGATGTGATAGCTCACGCCTGCATCCCAGCTACTCAGGAGGCTGAAATGAGAAGACTGCTCAAGGCTAGGAGTTTGACACCAACTGGGCAACATTGTAAGACCACTTCTCTTAAAAAAAAAAAAGTATATACTGTGAAGAGTGAAAATCTCTCTTCCACTGCCCCAATATCATCCTCCTCCCACAGAAAAATCTGTGACAAAGGTTTATATTCCTCCAGAGCTTCCTCTTGTGTATGTGCATGTGTGTATATGTACATGTGTGCAAGTTATGATAGGTACTTTTGATAAGCACATTATAAATTATTTGCAATTATATTATATTACATTACATGAAAGTCTAAGAATTAGTTTTCCTTTTAGTTACCTACAAATATGAGATGACAGTTACCAAAAAGCTTTTTGAAATGGGGTCTCACTATACTGCCAGGACGGAGTGCAGTGGTGATTTACAGGTGCCATCGTCGCACGCTGCAGCTTCAAACTCCTGGACTCAAGCCATTCTCCTGCCTCAGACTTTCAAGTACCTGGGATGACAGCTATGGGCCACAGCACCTGGCTCAAAAGCACTTTTCTCCTTGAACTTAATTTCTTCATTTGACAAAGAGGTTCCCTTCTAAACTGCTACACACCACAGCCAGGTTAGCTTCTGAAGTATTATACATCACAACTACTACAACCACGATGCAAACACAAATAAATTTTTGACTCTATGACAAAATACTTTTGAATTAATACTACTTTCTCAGTCCATATAAGGAAATATAAAATTATCTAATAGCAAGGAAATTTCAGATCGTTTTTCACTGAAATCCCTGAGTTGTTGCCTCATTTTCATTCTTTTCCTATCACTATGGATAATGAAGTCAGTTTATATTTCAATTATCTGTCCCTTATCTGCTGTCAGCAATAAGTGAGTCAGGTCTGGCAACTTACGCTTTACTTCTAGACATGGGAATTTAGATACATCCAGTCAAAAAGATTTCCCTTTTAAGAAGATACATAATACAAGGCCAGGCACAATGGCTCACACTTGTAATCCCAGCATTTTGAGAAGCGGGAAGCGGGAAGCTCACTTGAGGCCAGAAATTCAAGACCAGCCTGGGCAACACAGTGAGACCCCCATCTCTACAAAAATAAAATGTTTAAATAGCTGAGTGCAGTGGTGCACATCTGTAATCTTGGCTACTCAGGAGACTGAGAGGAAAGGACTGCTTGAGCCCTGTCAAGTGTTTAAGATTATAGTCAGCTGTGATCACACCACTATTCTCCAGCTTGAGCAACAGAGATTCTGTCCCTTAAAAAAAAAAAAAAATATATATATATATATATATACATATATAAAATATTATGCAGAACTCTTAAAAATCAGATCTACATCAACTGAAAATTCTTATGCTGAAGTGGCAAAAAAAAAACAACAGATCTATAGGTTGGGCGCGGTGGCTCTTGCCTGTAATCCCAGCACTTTGGGAGGCCAAGGCTGGCAGTTTGCCTGAGCTCAGAAGTTCGAGATCAGCCTGGACAACACGGTGAAACACCATCTCTTAAAAAAAAAAAATCAGATCTATAAATTAACTCTCAAACCTAAATTCTCATATGCGGGAGGGAAGAATGAAACAAATATAGAAAGCATAGCCTATTTTTCTACTAGTAAGTGTAACAGACCTTTTCAGTTTGTCAAGAATTGCTTAATATAAAAATTGAGGGCTGGCACAGTAGCTCATGCCTGTAATCTCAGCACTTTGGGAAACCAAGGTAGGAAGATCACTTGAAGCCAGGAGTTTGAGACAAGCCTGGGCAACAGAGTGAGATCCCATCTCTGCAAAAATAAAAATTGAACAATTGAAAATTGAGGCTGGGCGCAGTGGCTCACGCCTATAATCCCAGCACTTTGGGAGGCCAAGGCAGGCAGATCATTTGAGGTCAGGAGTTCAAGACCAGCCTGACCAACATGTTAAAACACTGTCTCTACTAAAAATACAAAAAAAATTAGCTGGGCATGGTGGTACACGCCTGTAGTCCCAGCTTTTTGGGAAGCTCAGGCAGGAGAACTGCTTGAACCCGGGAGGTGGAGGCTGCAGTCAGCCAAGATCAAGCCACTGCACTCAAGCCTCCGTGACAGAGTGAGACTCTGTCTCAAAAAAAAAAAAAAAAGAAAAAAAAGAAAATTGAGACATTAATTAAAAAGGGAACTTAGAAAGTCTTGCTTTAGATAACTTTTAGATTTTATCTCCTGATTATTACACTTATTACAGAATAGTCTAATTGAGAAGTCATACTAGTCAAGAACATCCCAGATAGCAGGAGCAGTAGTATACTCATAAGGCAACAAACAAATCTTTGCCAGTTTATCCTATTTTATAAATGGACACTGATATTCAGATAAGTTAACTAGCATAAGGTCACACATCTGTTAATTTCAACGCCAAGACTCTTTTTACTCAACCACTTACATAGTACTAATTCTAGTCTACATACTTCACAGATTGGGGTTGTGGGAAAATCTGCTTCTTTTATAATTTCACAAAAATAATATCATCATAAGCAACTTGATATATTTCTTAGAAGTCAGGTTACTCAAAAATTAACTTAAAAGGTTAAAATTAATTTTCTTTACCATTTTATCTTAATTTACCAAATAAACCACTTTTAATAACACCATTAACAGAATGATATAAGCCAGGCGCCTGCAGTCCCAGCTGCTCAGGAGGCTGGAACAAGAGGATCACTTAAGCTCACAAGTTGTAGGCCAGCCGGGACAACAAAAGAAAAGATATAGTAAAGACACACAGGAAAAATCTATAATAGAAAGAACAATATTTCAATTGAATGCCAAGAGGAGCCAGGCAGGCTGGTGTGCTCCTGAAGTTCCAGCTACTCAGGAGGCTAAGGTGGGAGGATCACTTGGGGCCAGGAGTTAAAGTTCAGCCTGGGAAACACAGTGAGACCCTGTCTCCCACCTCAAAAAAAAAAAAGGAAGAAAGAAAAGAAAGGCAAGATTGCAGCACAAAATGATGTATACATAGTGATATACTACAGGAAAATGTGTTTTTAAGTAGAAGTCAAGAGTTGTTTACATCTGCCAAGAAATTAAGGGAACTTGCCTCTCTAACAGTATAAGAATGACTTCTACAACCAGTAGTCCACATATTTATTAATTCTCCTAAGTCGTTGACAGTATATGTACTATTTTTCAAATGATGCTTAACATACATTTTTTTTTTTTGAGACAGAGTCTCGTTGTGTAGCTCAGGATAGAGTGCAGTGGTGCAAAATCTTGGTTCACTGCAAACTCCGCCTCCTGGGTTCAAGTGATTCTCCTGCCTCAGCCTCCCAAGGAGCTGGGATTACAGGCACCTGTCAACACACCTGGCTTATTTTTGTATTTTTAGCAGAGATGAGGTTTCACTATGTCAGCCATTTTGATCTCAAACTCCTGACCTCATGTGATCTGCCTGCCTTGGCCTCCTAAAGTGCTGGGATTACAGGCGTGAGCCATCATGCCCGACCATGCCTGGCTTATTTTTGTATTTTTAGTAGACATGAAGTTTCACTATGTCGGCCATTTTGGTCTCAAACTCCTGACCTCACGTGATCTGCCTGCCTTGGCCTCCTAAAGTGCTAGGATTACAGGCACGAGCCACCACAAACAGCCAACGCTTAATATACCCGATGATGAAAATTTTTGACCAATTTAAAAACCATCTCACTCATTCATTAGTGACCATAAGTTCTCACTACAAAAAAAAATAATGCCATTTGGCAGCCTCAGGCCTTGGTGATACTTTATTTAAAGTGGCCAGGTATGGTGGCTCACGCCTATAATCCCAGCACTTTGGAAGGCCAAGGCAGGGGGATCACTTGAGGTCAGGAGTTCAAGACCAGCTGGCCAACTTGGTGAAACCCTGTTTCTACTAAAAGCACAAAAAAAATTAGCTAGGCATGGTTGCAAGAGCCTGTAATCCCAGCTACTAGGGAGGCTGAGGCAGGAGAATTGCTTGAACCCAGGAGGTGGAGATTGCAGTGAGCCGAGATAGTGCCATGGCACTCCAGCCTGGGAAACAGAGCTAAACTGATTCAAAAAATAAGTAAATAAATAAATAAAACAAGAGAGTACATTAATAGTCAGTCGACAAGACCATTTAACTAAGATCAACTTGGGAAAAATTTTTTACTCAAGCTACTATCACTAAGAGCTCAAAAGATAAAGTCTCATATCTGCTAAGACATGCTGAAATCTGCATATTAAAAACACTTCAATTAGTCAAGCACGGTGGTGCACACCTGTAGTCCCAGCTACCTGAGAGGCTGAGGCAGGAGAATCGCTTGAACCTGGGAGGTGTAGGTTGCAGTGAGCCAAGATCGCACCACAGCACTCCAGCCTGGGCGACAGAGGGAGACTGTCTCAAAAACAAAAACCCTTCTAGGCCTAGCACGGTGGCTTATGCCTATAATTTCAGCCCTTAGGAAAGGTTGAGGCAGGTGGATCTCTTGAGCCCAGAAGTTCAAGACCAGCCTGGGCAATGTGGCAAAACCCCGTCTCTACAAAAAATACAAAAATTAGCTGGGTGCGGCGGCGCATACTTGTAGTCCCAGTTACTTAGGAAGCTAAGGTGGGAAGATGGCTTGACCCCAGTGGGCAGAGGTTGCAGTGAGCTGAGATCATGCCACTGCACTCCAGCCTGGGTGACAGAGCCAGACCCTGTCTCAAAAAAAAAAAAAACAAAAAAAACCCTCTAGTACAATGGATTCTAAATCCTCCAGCTCTCACGAGAGTTGCAAACAGAGGTATCATTTCCCTTCTTACCACTTCTTTAAAACAAATTTAGGCCAGGCGTGGTGGCTCATGCCTGTGATCCCAGCACTTTGGGAGGCTGAGGCAGGCAGATTACTTGAGGCTAGGAGTTTGAGTCCAACGTGGTCAACGTGGTGAAACTCCGTCTCTACTAAAAATGCAAAAAATTAGGCAAGCATGGCGGTGGGCACCTGTAAGCCCAGCTACTCAGGAGGCTAAGGCATGAGAATCGCTTGAACCTGAAAGGTGGAAGTTGCAGTGAGCTGAGATTGTGCCACTATACTCTAGCCTGGGCGAAAGAGTGAGAGACTTCGTCTCAAAAAAAAAAATTTAGTGTGTAAACTTAAATGCTTAGGAAAGTAAGCCCTTACACAGCACAGACTAAGTCTATAATCACCTACAGAAGGATTGTGTTTCTTGGGCCAGGCGTGGTGGCTTACCCCTGTAATCCCAGCACACTGGGAGGCTGAGGCAGGTGAATCACCTGAGGTCAGGAGTTCGAGACCATCTTGACCAACATGGAAAAATCTGTCTCTACTAAAAATACAAAATTAGCCAGATGTGGTAGCACATGCCTGTAATCCCAGCTACTCAGGAGGCTGAGGCAGGAGAATCTCTTGAACCCAGGAGGCGAAGATTACGGTGAGCTGAGATTGCGCCATTGCACTCCAGCCTGGGCAACAAGAGTAAAACTTTACCTTAAAAAAAAGAAAAGAAATATTGTGTTTCTTAAAATTGTTCAGCCAAAATTGAGAGATTTCACATAATATTTAAATTCCCTATTTCTGGCACGATGGAGTCTGCAGCACACCAAGCTGCAACGATCAGATGGAGCAGGGGGTCAGCCAGGCACAGCCTGTGGGCAATTCCAGCCCACTACTTGTTTCTGTATAGTCTAAAAACTGAAAATAGTTTTTACACTTTTATATCACTGGAAAAAAGAATAATATTTTGTGAACATGAGAAGTACACAAAATGTAAGTTTCAGTGTCCACAAATAAAGCTTTATTGGAAGACAGCCACAACCATTTGTTGACATATTGTCTACAGCTGCTTTCACACTACAATGCAGCAAAGTTGAATAGCAGCAACACAGACTGCACACTGCATGGCGGACAACCTCCACTAAACCTCCAAAGACTGTCTTTTCTTTCTGCATATTAGCTTTCTGTGTGTATAGTTGTCCTCGCTAGTTTATATGAAGAAACCATATGATAGATATTTAACAAATGCTTTACTAAATCCAACCCAAATAATGACATAATATAGAATGTGAGCCAGGAAACAGGGATTAAGATCCATTAAATTTTGGTCACTGCTCATTATCCTACATGAAATTCATAAAGGACTGTGAGGTACGTTTTTTAGTTTGTTTTTTGTTTTTGGTTTGAGATAGAGTCTCACTCTGTTGCCCAGGTTGGAATGCAATGGTACAATCTCGGCTCACTGCAACCTCTGCCTCCTGGATTCAAGTGATGCTCCTCTCTCAGCCTCCCGAGTAGCTGGGATTACAGGCGCCCACCGCGACCAGCTAATTTCGTATTTTTAGTAAAGACGGGGATTCACCATGTTGGCCAGGCTAGTACCCAACTCCTGACCTCAGGTGATCTGCCCACCTCAGCCTTCCAAAGTGCTGGGATTACAGTAACGCCACTGTGCCCGGCCTGAGGTATGTTTCTAAATCTATATTTAAAATTTCTACGAATGAACATTTATATCTACACAGTACACACACAAATCCTGTTAAGGAGGTGCAACATAATCTCATTCTAAGCTGGATCAATCTCATGAGTGAAGAAAAGTTTTTGCTTATTTTCATCAGATTTTTCAATTACTTACCTAGGAGACTTAGAAAACAAAATAGACACAGGCACTGTGAGCAACACATCTACAGTCTGGTGTCAATAGGCACAAAAGTCACATCAGGGTATGAATCTCGTGGATCCTTTCCTTACCTGAATAGCTGTCAGTTTATGTCTTACATTCACTAGGATAATGCGTGCTAATAACAGCAGTATAGGCTTCAAGGTCAGGCTGTAGATTGATTCACCATCTAGAGTGAGCAGGCTCAGAACAAATGCATCCAGTCCTTTAACCTGAAAAAAAGTATTATAAACTAAGAGGATATAATTTAACAAAATATCAATCTTTATATGTCTTATAATAATACAAAGATTTTCCAGCCAACTCAGCTTTGAAACAAAGGCATTAATATGTTACACAGCAATTGGCACTGGACAGAATTATAACACTGCAAATGCCCTTAGAGATCTACAAATCCAGCCCACCCTGACAGATGGCCACCCATCTGATCGAATTTTATTTTTTTACTGGGGTGTGTGTGTGTGTGTGTGTGTGTGTGTGTGTTTTAGGCAGAGTCTCACTCTGTTGCCCAAGCTGGAGTACAGTGGCATGATCTCGGTTCACTGCAATCTCTGCTTCCTGGGCTCAAGTGATCCTCCTTCCTGGGCGAACAGTTGAGACTTCAGGCATTCACCACCACATCTGGCTAAGTTTCTGTATTTTTAGTAGAGAAGAGGTTTCACCGTGTTGTCCAGGCTGGTCTCAAACTCCTGACCTTAAGTGATCTCCCGCCCCAGCCTCCCGAAGTACTGGGATCACAGGCGTAAGCCACCGCACCTGGCCTGTTCAAACTTTAGAAGAACAAGAAACTCAAAAAGATGCTAGCATTGGAGAGATACCATCACTTCATAAATTTACTTATGACAAAATATTATCTCAATAGAAAGCATCCCCATGTTAAAGTATTTATACTAAATAGTGTATTTGATATCTATACTAAACACCTACAATTCACTTAAGCTTCAATACCTGGAAAAATGTTGTTATGAAGTAAGTCTCTACTCCATAATTTCTATCAAGCCAAACAACCAGCAAAGTCTCATACATCAAATGCTGAATGGGCATACGACCATACACCAGAGTAAGCAGAAGGCTGCAAAAAAAAAGGATGCCTTTGAAAAATTCACTCTCCTGTTGTACAGAGATGTTTTACAGTGGACAAGTTTGTTAAAATTTAGATTACAGAATTTTAACAGCTGCCATAAAATAGCAAGCAAGAATCCACACCCATCAGGAACATGGGTTCCAATATCGCATGCACAGGAGAGCGTCTTTTCTCTGCTGCTCATTAGTTTGTGAGCACATGTAAATTTTTCCCACAATTTTTTTCCTGATGAAGCCTCAGTTTCACCAATTATAAAATGAAATAACTGAACCTATACCTCAGAGGATTTTTGTAAGGATTAAACTAAACAATGCAAGTAATGCCAGTACCTGGCTCAATACTGAATATTTTGAATACTAAATATTTGAATACTGAATATTTTGAATATTGTTTAAAATACTCAATAGAAGAAAGAAGGAGAGCTGGGCATGATGGCTCACACCTCTAATCCCAGAACTTTGGGAGACCAAGGCAGGCGGATCATCAAGTCAGGAGTTTGAGACCAGCCTGGCCAACATGGTGAAACCCCATTTCTACTAAAAATACAAAAATTAGCTGGACATGGTGGCGCATGCCTGTAATCCTAGCTACTCAGGAGGCTGAGTCAGGAGAATTGCTTGAACTCAATAGGCAGAGGTAGCAGTGAGCCAAGATTGTGTCACTGCACTCCAGCCTGGATGACAGAGCAAGAGGAAAGAAGAAAGAAGAAGGAAAGAAGGAAGGGAGGGAGGGAGGGAGGGAAGGAAAGAAGGAAAGAAGGAGGGAAAGAAGGAAGGAAAGAAAGAAGAAAAGAAAGAAGGAAAGGAGGAAGGAAAGAAGAAGGAAAGGAAGAAAAAAAGGAAGAAAAGAGAGGAAAGAAAAGAAAAAGAAGGAAGGAGGGAGGGAGGAAGGGAGGGAGGAAAGAAAGAAAAGAAGAAAAGAAAAGAAAAGAAAACCCTGGCTGGGCGCGGGGGGTGGCTCATGCCTGTAATTCCAGCACTTCGGGAGTTCAAGGCGGGCATATCACCTGAAGTCAGGAGTTCGTGAACAGCCTAGCCAACATGGTAAAACTCCATCTCTACTAAAAATACAAAAATTAGCCAGGCATGGTGGCAAATGCCTGTAGTCCCAGCTGCTTGGGAGGCTGAGGCAGGAGAATGGCTTGAACCCAGGAGGCAGAGGGTGCAGTGAGCCGAGATGGCACCACTACACTCCAGCCTGGGTGACAGAGTGAGACTCTGTCTCAAAAAAAAGAAAAAAAAATGTGAATTGAGCACCATTCACACCACATATCAGTGCTCAGGAAATATTTATGGCTTTGACAGTTTGGTAGATTTCTAACCTATACTATAGGACCATAGAAGCCAGAAACTGATTCATACATAATAAGAGAAGGAATGAGATAAGTACATTTCTAGATAACTGAAGCTTATTTCTTTAAGTGCTACAATCATTGGGGTCGGAGGTTCTTTTCCCCATTTTGGACAAAAACCTTTGTAGAATATTCCCTTCTTAGATACAGATACAGAAGATCTTTTAATCTTTCAATTATAATTAGGGTCAGCACTATGAATTAAAATTACTCTATTGAAGTATATATAGTGACTCACTAAGCTGATGTATAAAGAGTTAATTATTGTGGTTTTCACATTATGCTTGTTATTGCACTTCTTCTCTTTCCAATCCCCATCAAATTATTAACGCATATCTCTAATAACTCTATTCCACGTTTACTTGCTATATCTAATTCTGAGAAACCAGATAACACAAGGTCCATTTTGCTGCATAATCTCTGGCTGCACTTTGGTGATTTTGAACACAGCCATCAATCATTCAGCTTCTTCCAGGCTGAGTGGTTGAAAGCTGGGTTCAAAATCACCTAAGGGGCTGGACAACCAAAGTTCTTACTTTGATTTAAACCATACTTCTTTTGTAGATGATCTCATACTGGCCAGACCCTCTACATAGGGGCTCAAAAATTCCTGAGGAATTCAAACTGCAAGCTGTACTGATGACACACTGGTACAGATCAATAATATTATCTTCACAATGGATAATAATCACCATGAAGCAATGCTGTGCCAGGCACTTTAATAAAGTATTTCTAATTTAAAGGAAACCACCCCAGGGAGCAAACCACTACTGGTAATCATTCTTAAGCACAGTATCAAAACTTAACTGCAAGCCAGAAATGGTGAATCACATCTGTAAACCTAGCACTTTGGGAGGCTGAGGCAGGTGGATCACTTGAAGTCAGGAGTTCAAGACCAGCCTGGTCAACATGGTGAAACACCATCTCTACTAAAAATACAAAAATTAGCCAGGTGTGGTGGTACACGCCTGCAATCCCAGCTACTAGGGAGGCTGAGGCAGGAGAATTGCTTGGACCCAGGGGCAGAGGTTGCAGTGAGCTGAGATCACACCACTGCACTCCAGCCTGGGTGACAGAGCAAGACTCTGTCTCAAAAAAAAAAAAAACTTAAAAAACTAAACTTACCTGAAATAAAATTAAACAGATTTCCAGATTTGCTGCTTTGCCATTAAAGATCTTTATGTACAGCACTCACACCTGTAATCCTAGCGCACTTTGGGAGGTCGAGGCAGGCAGATCGCTTGAACCCAGGAGTTTGAGACCAGGCTGGGCAACTTGGCAAAACTCCATCTCTACAAAAAAATTACCTGGGCATGGTGACATATGACTGTAGTCCCAGCTACTCGGTAGCCTGAGGTGGGAGGATCACCTGAGCCTGAGTAGGTTGAGGGTAATCTAGCTGTAATCTAGCCACTGTATACCAACCTGGATGACTGAGTGAGATACCATCTTAAAAAACAAAAGAAATTTATATAACTGAGGTGATACACGCAACTAAACAACTAGTGAAGCTGTCTGTACTTTAAATAAAAAACAGAGCTAACATGGCTCCATAAAATGGAGTGTGTATGAAGAGGAATTTGAGATTGACGATGGAACTTCTGGAAATATGTGAAAATCTGATCAATGAACAAGCATTCTTAGCAGTTTTGTACAAACCATAAAGTCATGTTTCTTTCCTATCTACTATTAATTCCTGTTCATAAAGACCTACTTATAAAAAATAAGTAACACAATAATAATTACATACACTTTCAAGAAGCATACCTCACTGAATTGCTGGAACAAAACAGATGGCAAAAAATCCTGAGGGTGTAAATCAACAGGGGGCCCCGTCCAGTTGCTCTGAACAAAAAGTTGCAAACTGCTCACACCAAGTAGAAATATCAGCTGTTGTCTGCATAGAAGAATGGTTAAAGAAATAAATATGAACTACTATCACTGTATAATCTCAAACACAGTATTCCAATGCAGTTTTATTAAGAAAATAATCTCTATCAACATTTATTGAGACCATCCTAGAATACTGACAAAAAAAAAAAATTTCTAAAACTTAGAACAGTTTAGGTCAGCCAGGCACAGTGGCTCACGCCTGTAATTCTAGCACTTGGAAGGCCATGGTAGGAGGATTGTTTGAACTCAAGAGTTCAGAACCAGCTTGAGAAACACAGTGACACCCTGTCTCTACAAAAAATTAAAAAGGTAGCCAGGCATGGTGGTACATCCCAGCTACTCCAGAAGCTGATGCATGAGGATTGCTTGCAGCCCGGGAGCTCAAGGCTGTAGTAAGCTTTGATCATTCCACTGTACTCCAGCCTGGATAACAAAGCAAGACCTTGTCTCTCTTAAAAAAAAAAAAACAGGTCTACAACATCCAACATTATAACCATAAGCCACATATGCATTAAATTTACGTTAGTTAAAATTAAATACAATTAAAAATTCAGTTTCATAATCATATTTTCCATATTTCAAGTGCTCAATAGTTTAGTGTGGCTAGTGGCTACCATCTGGGCAATGAAGATAGAGAACACTTCTATCTCCACAGAAAATTATCTTGAACAGTGTTGATTTAGGTTCTCATTAGGCATCTATGTTTTTCTGGCATTCTCTTTAACAGCTCTGACATTGCAGCAAGATGTATAGAAAACTGACTTTATACAAAAGAAAAGTGACGATATAAAGTTGTTGCTAACCTTTTACTGATCCCATGCCACCAAATGTTAGAACAACAACAAAAACATAGAAATTTGAGCGAAACCTCTATTTGTCAGTCTTGCTGTGATTTAAGACAGAGATAGGCAAACTTTTTCTAAAGGGACAGGCAGGAAATATTTTACGCTTTGCATATCATGTTTTGTTTTCTCCAACCCTTTAAAAATATAAAAACCAGCCGGGCACGGTGGCTCATGCCTGTAATCCCAGCACTTTGAGAGGCCTTGGCAGGCGGATCACAAGGTCAGGAATCGAGACCATCCTGGCCAACATGGTGAAACGCCATGTCTCCTAAAAATACAAAAAAATTAGCTGGGCATGACGGCACACACCTGCAGTCCCAGCTGAGACAGGAGAATTGCTTGAATCCAGGAGGCAGAGACTGCAGTGAGCCAAGATCACGCCACTGCACTACAACCTGGGCAACAGTGTGAGACTCTGTCTCAAAAAAAAAAAAACACCCCATTCATTCTTAGCCACTTAGTTAGCCTCCCAGCCATAATGTGCCAAACTCTAAATAAGGACCTAAATAGGTACAGATTCAACTCTAGCAAATAACAGCCACGGAATCCTGGAGCTTCATTCTGAAGAGAAAGTATTAGCAGTCACTTTTTTCCCTGCAGCCCCTAGGCCTTACCTTAAAAGGGAGGTTGTTGAAGAAAAAGAAAAAAAAAAAATCAAACATACAAGCCTATGGTAGCAAAAATACAAAACTCAGGATGCGATGCAAACAATAAGCAGCATTAGAGAAAAAAAGATAACAAAACAGCTGGTTTGGAATCAGAAGTTTGGAAATTTGGAGAAAACAGCCTTAATAAACTGACCTAATCAAAAAACAAAATCCGTAAGGTGAACTGATAATACACTTCAACTTTCAAATGTCTGAAAATGAGTGAACTCAAAGTCTCTTTTAAGCTTTGTATGACAAGATAGAAATCTGGTCTGTCTTGTGATAAAGCATTTGTGTTAACGTGTTGCTTATATGGGCACCACAAGGCTAGCTGCTATGAGAGTGCACACATATCAGAGGGCAATAAGAATTTGGCCAGGCGGAGTGGCTCATGCCTATAATTCCCACACTTAGTGAGGCAGAGATGAGAGCATTGCTTGAGCCCAGGAGTTGGAGACCAGGCTAAGCAACATATGAAGACAACATCTCTTAAAAAAAAGGAAGAAAAAAAAAAAGAATGACATCAAAGAAACATAACTACCAGTAAACTAAAATGAAAAGGTGGTGGGGCGCAGTGGCTGATGCCTGTAATCCCAGCACTTTGGAAGGCTCAGGTGGGTGGATCACCTGATGTCAGACCAGCCTGGCCAACATGGTGAAACCCTATCTCTACTAAAAATACCAAAAAAAAAAAACATGTATTTTTTTTGTGTGTGGTGGTGAGGGCCTGTAATCTCAGCTACATGGGAGGTTGAGGGAGGAGAATCAGTTGAACTCAGTAGGCGGAGGTTGCAGTGAGCCAAGACCATGCCACTGTACTCTCTACCTGGGCAACAGAGTGAGACTCCATAAAAAAAAAAAAAAAAAAAGAAATAATATTAATTTTAAAATAATATTAAAAGCCTATAGTAGCATTCTCTGGCAAACTCCTTATGAATATGGGTTATGCTTTATTCATCTTCACAACCTCCACACCTAGTATAATAGTTTATTTGTTGAAGGACTAAATGAAGCCATTTCCTAGAAAAAATGGTAAAATAAAATTGCATGCATTTATAAGCTAATTAAAGATTGACATGGTTGCACAGATAGCAGAGGGAAGATAGAGGTATCCAATTTATACTAGTAAAATTTAACCCACTGAAAAGCTTAAGTTTCCCTGCCGTGTAACTATCTGCTATATTTAACCCTATAAAATTACACAAACTTCAATGGAAGAAGGTAAACCAAGGGCTCTTGAATAAAAACGTCAACTTCTCTGAGCTCTGTACAGATAATAATCTAAAACATAATAAATCGTTACAAATTAGTATTCAGCTATGCAGAAATAACAAGATTGAAGGTATGTGGGCGCTTTTTTTGTTGGTTTTTTTTTTGAGACAGAGTCCAGCTCTGTCCCCCACGCTGGAGTGCAATGGCATGATCTCGGCTCACTGCAAACTCCACCTCAGCCTCCCAAGCAGCTGGGACTACAGGCTCACATCACCATGCCCAGCCTGAAAGCATGTTTTTAAGATAAAAGGAAATAAGGCGTGAAGTCTTGCGGTGGGTAAAGCCTACCAGACCTAAGCACTGGGAGCTCATGGGAGTGGGTTAGCAGTTAACACCCAAATATGTGCCAGTCTCATATATGAAACCATTTTATCCTGCACCACTTTACTTTTTCATTCTGGTTGGACTTTTAGACAAGAGTTCTTACATCGATTACTTGGTACATCATTAGTCTTGAGTAAAGGTAAAGCAAGGTTTTTCAACTGCTAAAATCAGTGCCTTACACTGTCAAGGTGCTATTAAATGTATTTAGTCTGTTCCTCTATGAAAATTCCAAAAAAAATTCTACCTTTCCGTTGTGTCCAAATCTGTTGAGTCATCCAGGAATGTTACTACCTGTTTCTCCAGGTAGCTATCAATCTTTTCTTCAGAGGTTGTTGTTGAATTAAAAATATTTTGAGTCACTGAATTTAAGAATATGCCCTCATAGTTCCCTTCCAGCAGCAACTGTAGGAAAGATCCACTCTCTGTAACATAAAAAATCAGTGCAGTAATCCAAAACAATTTTTTTCATACTGTAAAGGACAGCACTGTTAGGTAAATCTACCATTTTAGTGTGTAAAAACAATGTATAGACTTAGAATGCTTGCTGTATGCCAATCACAAGGCACTCAGCAAATCTCCAGCATTCTACATTCTCTCTCCTACAGTTAGCAGCTCACCCATACTATGAGCCCCAAAATGGAATTCAGTCCCAGAAATAATATTCCTCATTAATAGGTATTTACTCTTTTGCTGGGAAATTCACAAAGATTCCTACTGCCAACAGAAAAGTTTCCTTAATCAAGGTTCTAAGACTTTTAGATCTGGCTCCCTCTACCCCCATTTCTCTTCATGAAAAGTCACTCCAAGAACGCTGGTTTACTCACGGTTTCCCTAATGTCCCACGCATATTCCCGCCTCCACACTTTCCACTTGTGATTTCACCTGTTGAACTCTTCTCCACTTGTTAGTCTTACCCTTTAATCCAAAATCAGCTCAAGTCTCACCAGAAAACTTTTCCAGACCACCAGACTTCAGACTTCCTGCCACTGGAAGCACCGATTGTGTCACACGCATGCCCACACACACACACACACACATACACACAGAGTACTGACACACTGTTCATTCTCTTCTGGGTCCAGCCTAAATCCCACAACCAGATGTGCCAGTAAATGTGCCTGTTAACTCTTCATCTCTCTGGTAAACGTTCACTGCTCACAAGAATTAATCTTTGCTGCCTAGGAAGGCCGTGGTGGCTCACGCCTGTAATCCCAGCCCTTTGGGAGGCCCAGGTGGGCGGATCACTTCAGGTCAGGAGTTAGAGACCAGCCTGAACAACATGGTGAACCCCCAATTCTACTAAAAATACAAAATTAGCCGGGTATGGTGGTGCATGCTTGTAATCCCAGCTACTCGAGAGGCTGAGGCAGGAGAATCGCTTTAACCCAGGAGGCAGAGTTGCAGTGAGCTGAGATCGCCTTATTTGCACTCCAGCTTGGGCAAAAAGCTAAACTCCATCCCAAACAAATAAATAAATATATAAAAATACAATAAAATAAAAATACTTAACCAAAGTGTATTTACAGGTCTTCACCGCAAAGTGGGATTAAAAATGGTATCTACCTTAAGTGTCTACCATAAGCATTAAATGACTGGGTACATGTTGAGGGCTTAGGAAAATAACTGACATTGCCATTGCTATTATTACTGAACCTGGGCGGTAAGACATTTTGGGCAGAGTGAGTGAGCACCACGACCACTATGGCAAGGACTCAACAACGCAAAGCCTCAAGGAATCAGCTAGATTTTGTTAGGGAAAAACCAAGGGAGGGATGAGAATCAGTCGCTGCCATCTCTTTTACTTACAGTTCCCACAATAGATTAAGTCAACCCTAGCAGATGCGCCTCTCACCTGAACCGGCGACCCCCTCCTGTTTCCATTGCTGCCGCTCAGCCTCGGTGGGGAATCCCCTCAGAACTGCCAGCTCCGGGGTCCACATCACCCCAGACACCGCTGCAGCCAAAACAGGCTCCCACGAGGGCTACACGGGAGTCAACAAAAGCAAGTGAAAAGAGGAGAATACAAAGACGCCGAAATCTAGTGGCGACAGTTACCGTAAATACACCCACGGTCCTAAAACGCCATGTGGGGATACCACCACAAGGAGGCGGCCATAACTGCAGCACGGGGCACCCTGGGAAAAACGCGCCCGCTCTCTGGCCCGGCTTCCGCCTTGGAGCCTGACCCGAGCTTGGCTACTAAGCCTGCCGGGTGGGTGTGCCCCACCCCGGGGCGGGCAATGGGCGGAGTTGAGGGCGCGGTCGCGCTCAGTCCCGCCCCCAATGGGACCGCTTCCCCG
>CAUYLG010065696.1:0-35548 GCA_963573385.1 Cacajao melanocephalus
CAGTAGAACAAGAATCCTGTTCTCTCTCCCTCTTTTTCTTCCTCTTTCTTTCTCTCGTACATTCTTTTTTTTTTCTTTCTTTCACTCTCACTTTCTTTCCTCTCTTTTCCTTTCTTTCAAAAAATAAAATTAAAAAAAAAATCAAATTAAAAAAAAAGGTAGAAGGCATGAATAAGACCTACTATTTTGATAGCACAACAGAGTGACCATAGTCAATAATAACTGAACTGTACAATTTAAAATAAAGAGTGCAATTGAATTGCTTGTAACTCAAAGGATAAATGTTTGAGGGGAAGGATACCCCATTCTCCATGGTGTGCTCATTACATATTGCATGCCTGTATCAAAATATCTTATGTACCCCATAAATATATATATATCTACTGTGAAAGAAAAAGGAGTTGATATATAAGGGGAAAAATAGAATACTAATGAAAATTCTCTGTTAGTAGCTCAAAATGAAAAACAAAACCCATTTGAAGAAAGGACTGTTGGGACCAGGCACGGTGTCTCACACCTGTAATCCCAGCACTTTGGGAGGCTGAGGCAGGCGGATCACCTGAGGTCAGGAGTTCAAGACCAGCCTGGCCAACATAGTGAAACCCCATCTCTACAAGAAGTACAAAAATTAGCTGGGTGTGGTGGTGTGTGCCTGTAGTCCCAGCTACTCAGGAGGCTGAGGCACGAGAATTGCTTGAAACTAGGAGGTGGAGGTTGCAGTAAGCCGAGATTGCACCACTGCATTTCAGCGTGGGTGACAGAGTAAGAATCCATCTCAAAAAGAAAAAAAAAACGGAAAGGACTCTTTTATGTTACCAAACAAACCCACAGGGCAATCTCTGTTGATGGCTGCATGCATCTCTTGTCTTTCATTTGTCATCAGTGGCCTGCAAGGGTTTTTACTAAGCAGTTTGACTGAGATAGCAGCAGTGGGGCAGAGCAAAATGTTTTGTCTCTACCACTTATTATCTGTTTAGAATTAAGTGGTTTCCCTAACTCACCAGCCTCAGTTTCCCCCTCTGTCAAATGGGAATGAGAATGCTGACTCATGGGATGGTTGTGAAGATTAATGTGAGCCAGGACATGTGACACTCTTTTAAAATCCATACATTCTTATAAATCATATGTTGTTTGTGATGACCATTCATAATATCATTTTCAAATAATGGGCAAATTAATCAATTCAGTTATCTTTTACTGAGGAAATGAGGCATGAGAAGAAAAGAAGACATAGGTTCTGCTTTAATAGACCTTAAAAATCTAATAATTATAATTAGCATTTGTATAGCATCATAGAATTTACAAAGTGCTTTCACCCTCTGTATTATTCATTCATTCATTCATTCAACCACGGAGTGACAATGGTGATAAATTAGATAGAGCCCCTGACCTTGTGGTTAGGGAAGAACAAATACACACAAGAGTAAATAAAATACTTAAAAGTTATAATATTTCCTGTGAAAGAATTAAGCATAGGGTAGAATGGTAAGTGATAGGTATGAGTACAGAGGGTGAATTTTAGGAGAATGTTTGGAGAATGTCTGTCTGAGGCAGTCATAGACAAGCTGAGACCTAAAAAGACCAGCAGGTTTGGCTATGTACAGAAATGGGAAGAGTGTTCCAAGCAGAAGAATCCAGTGGCCAAGAGGTCCGGCAGCAGGACAGACTAGAACACACTAGGCTCAAACCCAGAGGGGAGATGCAGAACAGGGTTGGATCACAGGGGGCTGGCTAGGCCACACTGAGAAGTCCGGATTTTATTCTAAGTGCAGTGCCAACCCGCTGGAGGCTTGTAAGCCAGGTAATTTCTAAATGATGAGAAGATCACCTTACTGCTCTGAGGAGAATGGATTGAAAGGGATAAGAATGGAAATGAGGAAACCACTAAAGATGCTGTTGCATTAGTCAGGAGAGAGAAAGAGAATCTTTATTTAATTGTGACCAGTGGAATTTGTTAGATATGAGAGCAGACACATAAGCTGTACCGACCTAACTCTGTCTCATCCCTGGGGTGTCAGGGGTTCAGAGGAGGAGATATTATTTCATCTAGTTCCAGGATGGCAGCACTCTTTATTTCAGTGGTTTTGAGAGTTGAATTAAAATGATCACGGAAATTAAGCAATTGTTTTGCAGATTTACTTTAACTGATCTGTCATGGATTTATCCATGTCAAACATCTACAGTTTGGGATTCTGATATGGCTTGGCTCTGTGTCCCCACCCAAATCTCATGTTGCATTGTAATCCCCATTTGTTGAAGGAGGGGCCAGGTGGGAGGTGATTGCATCATGGAGGTGGATTACCCCATGCTGTGCTCATGATAGTTAATGAGTTCTCATGAGATCTGATGGTTTAGAAGTGTGGCACGTTCCCCAGCCCCATCTCTCCTGCCACCATGTAAGACACGTTTGTTTCTCTTTCACCTTCTGCCATGATTGTAAGTTTCCTGAGGGCTTCCCAGACTTGCAGAACTGTGAGTCAATTACACCTCCTTTGTTTATAAATTACCTAGTCTCCAGTAGTTCTTTACAGCAGTGTGAGAATATACTAATACAGATTCTGTATTAATTTGCTATGGCTGTGAAAACAAAGTACCACAGACAGGGTGGCTTAAACAATAAGAATTAATTTTGTCACAATTCTGGAGGCTAGAAGTCTGAGATCAGATTGTCACTGGGGTTGATTTCTTCTGAGGATTCCCTCTTTGGCTTGTAGATGGCATCTTCTCCTATGTTCTCACATGGTCTTCTCTCCACATCTGTCTGTTGTAATCTCTTCTTAAAAGGACATCCATCATATTGGACCAGTGTTCCTCATAATTATCTCATATTAGCTTAACTTAACAAACTCTCTCTCTCTCTTTTTTTTTTTTTGGACACAGAATCTTGCTCTGTTGCCCAGGGTGGAGTGCAGTGGCGTGATCTCGGCTCACTGCAACGTCCTCCTCCTGGGTTCAAGTGATTCTCCTGTCTCAGCCTCCTGAGAAGCTGGGATTTTAGTTGCATGCCAGCATCCACCATGCCTGGATAATTTTTGTATTTTTAGTAGAGACGGGGTTTTGCTATGTTGGCCAGGCTGGTCTTGAACTCCTGACTTCAGGTGATCGGCCTGGCTTGGCCTCCCAAAGTGCTGGGATTACAGGTGTGAGCCAAAATGCCTGGCCTTAGACTACCTCTTTTTAAAGATGCTACCTCCTAGTATCACATGACACTAGTTAAAAAGAAAAAAAAAAGATGATACCTCCAAATACATTCTGAGGTACTGGGGGTTAGGTGTAAACACATACATTTGGGGGAGATGCAGTTCCTCCTAGAGCAGATTTTAAGAGGAAATCTGTTTTGGGGGAATCAAGTATGATAATAAAAGTCAGAATACAGTTAACTTATTTTGGGCATTTGCTGAAATAGTTACATTTCTCCTAAGCCTTCAAGAAATAGATGTGGTTTTCTTTCCTAATTAGTACCAACTGTGATGACTTAAATGCCTCCTCAAGGGATTGTTCAGCACATTCACTAAACCTTTATTAGAGCACCAGCCTACCTCTTGTTAATATTCATGCGATTTGTGCTCTGTTTGAGAGTAATATATTAACTTCTCTTCAGGTAGGTAAAATCTGGGGAGAAATGTGATAGGAACAAACAGGAGCTAATGTTGATGCATTTTGCAATTATGTGCTTTCTCCACTTTCTCTCTGGTATATAGTTGAAAGAGTCAATTTTCATGCACATTTTGTAGCTATGATGCTTAGAGGCACCACCCTCTCTGCTGAAGCAACCGTAGGTGAAGCCACAACCTGTTCAAGCGATGTTAGTACCTCTCTCGCTGTACACAGCCTGAGCACATGAAAAGAAGACACTGGTCAACCAGAGAAGAGGCCTAGGTCCCTGAACCTCAGAAGTCTCTCTATGGGCACTATGAGGATCCGTGCTCACTCACTGATTAGCAGTTTTGGATTTTCTTTCCTTTGGTGATGAGAGAGGTTTATTGGTAAATGGAATTCAGTTGGGTTTTGATATTTACATCTCATGAAAAATTTTAATTGAGCTACTTACAAGGCTTTGAGACTAATAAAGTGCACGAGTATTTACCAGCCCATGAATAATGTGGAGTCGCAACCCTTGGAAAAGCTCTCTGTACCCCATGTGAATTATCATGATTAGAACCAGGAATGACTATTGGCATCTTCAGGAATCAAAGCTTGAAGCCAGAGAGTTTTTCTGGAAATTGGTGTTGCGTTGTAACCTGTGGTGTTGGGGGAGGTCCTTAAATGAGGAAGGCCTTAATATTCCACCAGAGAACTTTCACTGGGTTACTTAGGAAGTTGCTGGGGCCTTTGGCTTCTATCACCCTAGATGAAGCAGAAAAATAACTGGTTTTGGACTCAGATGCTAGCTGGACCACTACCAATTTTGTGAACTCCCTGAGCCCCAGTTTCTATACTTGAAAATAGGGATAACTCATAAATGGCTTGGGTCACAGAAGAAGCTTAGTAAATACGTGGAGACTGAATGAACACTTCCCTCCTTACATCAGTTCGTCCTCTCTCTATCCTGCTGTCTTCTAGTTCTTTGTCTCTGTATTTATCAAAAGCACTTCTTAGAGATGATTTCTTTAGTTATTAATATATCTTCATGTAGATTTAGCATACTGTCATCCATCTTAGGGCTATCTTTAATCTGTGTCCTTTGCTATGAGGAGAAAATTCTGTGTCCTCTTAAAGGGTTTTTAAGCATTATTATTTAGGAAATAGGTGGGAAGGCATTGGTGGCACCACCCAAAGTATGGAACAAAGTGAATGGTTATAGGAGTAATTGTTTTGATAGCCTCAAAACTGTTGAGCTTCCATATCGTAGCTATTAGTGTTTCTGTCCCTATTGTCTATTCCATCACTCAACCAATGGAAATAACATGGTCTTTCAGACACAAACTAATTCAAGCCTGACTTTGCTACTTCAAACTGTGTGAACTTGGGTAAGTTTCTTAACTTCTCTGAACCTCAGTTTCCTCATATGTAAAATAGGAATAATATATAAATGACAACATTGAAGAGGTATTAGAAGCCTAAATAAAAAGAATGCATTTAGAGCACTTGGCACAGTTGTGGGCACATGTAAGTACTCAATGAATGGTAATTATTATTCTTGTTGTTATAATATTGATTCTAATATATTTTTAAAAAGCCCCTAAGAAAATGTCTAGAATAGAATATGCTTAGTATGTAGTAGTAATGGTTACTTTATTTTTATTGTTACAAGAAACCTTTAAAACTAACATAAGGCTGGGTGTGGTGGCTCACGCCTGTAATCCCAGCACTTTGGGAGGCCTAGGTGGGTGGATCACGAGGTCAAGAGATTGAGACCATCCTGGCCAACATGGTGAAAACCCATCTCTACTAAAAATACAAAAATTCGCTGGGCATGGTGGTGTGCACCTATAGTCCCAGCTACTCGGGAGGCTGAGGTGGAAGAATTGCTTGAACCCAGGAGGCGGAGGTTGCAGTGAGCCGAGATTGTGGCACTGCACTCCAGCTTGGCTACAGAGCAAGACTCCATCTCAAAAAAACAAAAAACAAAAAACAAAAACTAACATAAATATTCTACCCAGCGCCATACCTAGAAAGGAGCCTAACTAAACCAGGACCTAAGCTGCTGAGACTCAACAAAGGTGAGTCTTTAACCCACAGCCTCAATGCCAGCAGTTGTCTTGGACTTTCTTATTTTCATAATCCCTTTTGCTCTTCTATTATCTGCTGTGTTCCTTGCCTTCTTACTTCTGATTTCTCAGCCTGGCCTTGCACTCCTAGCTCTGTACGTGTCGCTAAGGATCATGGATCAGGTGGCCAGCCCGATCCTTCTCTTTTAACTTGGGAACTGTGTACATGGCTTATCTTATCTTCTGACTCCCACAAACTCCTGCCTTTCCCCTGGCCTCTGCTGGGCTCTGTATCCCCAACAAGTGCTTTGACAAAATCTAGCCACGATCTGGGTTTGGCCATTAGGAAGTCCTTGATCATTTTTTTTTAAATGTATTACTTTCAAATATCTATTTGGTACCAAATTCCATCTTGGTTACTTAATTCTACTCTTTAGATGATCTCCCTTCATCTCTGCTGATTTATTTTGCTTGTAAGAAGATTCTAAGATAGTTCATCTTGTCCTCATGGTGAGAAAGCTGCTAGCTATCTTCTGCTCATAGTATTAGCAATATTTTGTTGATTCTGACTCTGTCACTCTCTGGCACATACTTTTTATAAAGATTGCTTTACAGAATGTCTCAGTCCATTTTGTGTTGCTATAACAGAGTAATACAGACTTGGTAATTTATAAAGAAATGATTTTATTTCTCATCATTCTGAGAACTAAGAAGTCCAATATCAAGATGCTGGCCTCTGGTAAAGGCCTTTTTGTTGTGTCATCTCATGGGGGAAGACAGAAGGACAAAAGAGCATGTGAGAGTGCAAGAGAGAGCTGAATTCACTTTGATCAGGAGCCCACTCCTGAGATAATTAGCCCACTTCTGTGATAATAATGTTACTCCATTCACGAGGACTCTGCCTTTTAAAGGTTCTACCTCTCAACACTATTGATTAGGGATTAAGTTTCCAACACATGTATTTTGGGGGACACATTCAAAGCACCAGAGGGCCTGGTCTAATGATTAGGAGGATCATTGACCAATGGGTAGAACAGACTGAAACACTTTTGGCAAAACTGCCCTGGGTCTGTGCCAAAATGTCTAGAGAGGAGAGACCAAAGATCTTGCCAAAGCCCTTAGTCCCACTGCTGGCCCATGAATTCTGCTAGTTAAAGGGTTCAGCCAGCTTTAATTAAAAGCTTGATTCTATAGTTAGTTGCTTGATATCTATGCTATTTCTTACCCATTTGAATTCTGCAGACTTCCATAACCTATTACCAAGCGCTATTTAATACAGGTTGAACATCCCTTATCTGAAATGCTTGGGAGCAGAAGCATTTCCATTTTGATTTTTTTTTGGGGGGAGGATTTTGAAATATTTGCATTATACTTACTGGTTGAGCATCCGTAATCTGAAAATCCTAAACGCTCCAATGAGAATTTTTTAAAGCAATCATGTTGGTGTTCAGAATGTTTTTAATTTTGGAGCATTTTGGATTTTTGATTTTCAGATTAAGAATACTCAACCTGAATATACACATATATACACTTCAGCAAATCCTTGTCAAAATAAGCCCAATAAATAAATATGCTGGCTTAGCTCTCTAAACTGTGATTTCCTGTCATGTAGAAGCTTCCTGATAACAATTAGTAAACCATGGTCATGCTGTGTGTGCCCCTTGGGATCTGAATAGAATTTCATTCCATGTGGAGAAGTGGACAGGTCGAATGCTTAAAAGAAAATACATACCCACACTCTAGTAAAAACAACCCAACATTTATTTCAGGGTCATTCTATCAGGGAAAAAGGCTGCCTTTTAGCTGCTTCAATGCTTTTGAAACCTTTCAAGCTAGGAGGAGAGTGATTCTGGTTTGTGTGGCTAAAACACTAGAGAGGATGATTGGTTTCATTAGTCAGAGAGGAGTGATAATATGCTGCAATACTTCTCCAGTTATTGGGCACTTTATGTTAATAACTCATGATGGCTTGAGTGTTTAGGTATATATTTCAAACTCAGTGTAAAATACCATGCCATTAAGAATTTAAACACATTCTAATTTAATTATGGCCAAGAGCTGGTTCAAGCAATCTCGTGTTTTTGTTGGCTAGTTTTACTATTGCAAATTTCAAATATAGAAAGATTTATTTTCTTTTACTCTTTGCTGTATTTAGTCTGGATTGTTAGAAACCTTAATCATTTCAAAGAGCACAGATTTGGAAAATGAAGTGCAATTGAAGTTATGGAAAATTGTATTTTTCTTCAATACTATTTTGTTTTCCATTTAGAAATGTGCCAAATTTTTCCTGCCCATAATAGATTGATTACTCACGTGTTCTTTTCACCTTCTTTTTGTCCTTAAATGACTTTTCCATTCTTTGAGCAGCTACACTGTTGTCACATAATTTTTCTGCCACGGCCTAAAGTGAAAAAAAAAACCCTACCAGTTGAAAAATATATCAAAAAGATTATCATTTAATTACCATCCAACTCAACTTAGGATATAACAAATTGAGACGATTTCCTGGGTCCTGACTTCTGGGGGCTCCTGTGTAGTGACTTAGCCAGGCTACTGTAAGGGGACTGCAGGGGGAGGAGTTAACACAGGACAACTGGTAGTAAATAATATCTGGGCTTATGTATAAATTAAATCACGTAAAACTACCTTGTCCTATGGTTCCAGAATCCTTCAACACACTCTTCATACTAACTCCTTTTGGTTTTCATTGATAATCAATTTAACTAGCTTATATAAATATATGTTTACAAATAAAATGAGGGCAAGAAAGGGGTTCCTCCTGTGAGATTTCCCTTAAATCTGAACACCTTGAATCTCTTGACCCGGACTCTTCAACTTCTAGGGATGAACTTGGTTACCAAAGACATTTGGGGAACTGATGAATGGTATGCATTTAATGCCTATGTGTAGCTTATATTCCTAATGGCAGCTTTTTAGGGCCGATCCTCAGTTCTCTGCTATCTCTAGCATGGGGACCTTGTGATCTCCAAATGCAGTAGGCAATAGGCTCTCTAAGTGCAAATCTTGGGTCTTTGAGTTCTCTGTGACTTTAAATTGGTAGCAAGCAGTGAAATGATGGACCCTAGGGTAGGGCAGTGTGTCCCAATAATTTCGTATTATGTTATTTAATTTTGAAAAAAATATAATATTTAACTCAGAAAAAGTACAAGCATGTCAGTCTGGTTTTCTTATATAAACTACAAAATAAGAAAAATAATTGGTTGGTTGAAATATGAAGACAAAAAATTATAAAGATTTAGATGCAGCTTTAGGGACAGAGTGGAATTATCTTCTTAATTAGCTTATGAATTAGCTTCATAATTATATAATATGTGTAAGTTATAGATATACATATTTATGTGTGTGTATATATGTAATGTATAGAGGCCATTTTATCCTCCAGGTTTTTTAGTTAGCCATTTATAAATATTTTTCCATGTGGCTTCAGAAGCCTTCATGTGTTATACATCTAATAGATAAGAGCTATCTCATTGAGTTGCTATAGGATAATTTTATTGAACTTTATGCCCTGTTGAATTTTTGGTGTGAGATTTTTGAGTAAAGGGTAATAGACAGAGTAATAACTCTTGCTTTAATTCCCTTATTGACCAAAAAGCTGGCCCAAATTTACATGACAATCAGCATAGAGAAAAGAACCAATTTTCAGTTTGATTTTACCAGCACATTTCCTCCCAGAAGCCACTTTCAAAATATTACCTCCCACATTGCACACTCCCCTTACCACAAACACCCACAGCCATTTCCTGAGGCTTGTCTCTATAGGACACCAAAACATTTAAGGGGAAAGTAAAATGCTCCAAATGCTTCCCAGATGTCTGAATGTGTGGCATAATTTGGCATCAGAATGATTGGAGTTTTCATTTTCCAACTAGATGGTTTGGTAACATGCAAATGCAACCTTAATCTAGTAAGTAAGTTTCTTTTGTTTTTCTCAAGTAGACAAATTCATAAAGTATTTAATGAACACATACTATGCACCAGGTGCAGTAGGAGGGATTAGAAAGCTTTAGTAAGTATGGACCCATAATGAAGTGTATGCTTTCATGAAAAGTATGCATATTGCATGTATGGGACAAATATAGTACATATTCATGCTTTTAAGCAAAGAGATTGTATTTGTTATACATCTCTTTAAATTTATAAGTTTAGTATATTAGATTCTGGACAATGTGTCAATTATCTATCAAAATATTTTTCACATGTCAGAGGACAGAAAATGGAGACAAGGAAGGAAGAAGTCCAAGATCGTGAGAAGAGGGCAAGACAGAAATGTGCTGCCCTGTTCTCCATGGCTCATCTTCCACCCTCCAGGCTGTAAGAATGTCGAGTTGTCCTGTTGGTGTGGACTCATCTCAAGGAGATACAAAAAAAAAGAAAAAAAAAAAGAATTGTTCTCATCACCTCCTCTAGTCAGGATTGTCGTTCTGAGGTCTGATTGTTCCAGTCATACAATCTTGGTGCAAGAGACAGACTTAGAATCTATCAATGAATATGTACCCAGTGCTACTCTGATCAAAGCATTTCTTTGCTAGAGAATACTCATGTGTGCACCTCCAACACACGCTGTAGGTACGAGGCTAATTGGAAAGCTCTAGAGCACTGATCCTTGACCTTTCCAGGAACTGGTTTTGTGGAAGACATTTTTCCATGGACTAGGATCGGGGGACATAGTTTTAGAATGAAACTGTTCCACCTCAGATCATCAGGCATTAGTTACATTCTCATAAGGAGCACACAGCCTCGATCCTTCATATGCACAGCTCGCTGCAGGGTTCGTGCTCCTATGAGAATCTAATGCCGCTGCTGATCTGACAGGAGGCGGAGCTCAGGTGGTAATGCTTGCTCAGCTGCTGCTCACCTCCTGTTGTGCGGCCCAGTTCCTAATGGCCTTGGACCCATATTGCTCTGCAGCTTGAGGGTTGGTGACCCCTGGTCTAGAGGGAATCATCTGACTTGACTATAGGACTTCCAAGTGATGAGAGGCTTTAAGCTTAGTCTATCACTCTACTTTTCAGGATGAAAAATCAGAGACTCAAAGGAAGAAAGTGATTTGTTCAAGGTGAACACAACTGTTGATGTCAGGGTGACAAACAAAAAACACAGTCCTTCCATCTGTTGGTCTCCTGGATGCTTGTTTTCTTTTCCATCACTTGATGCTCCATGTTCATTCCCTAGTGAGGAAGAGGCATAAATGGGAAGAAGTAAATGATTATGTGGAGCTAATTTTATTTATTAAGCAACTTCTATTTCCCAGATTCCACTTCTGTGGTAGATTGCAAAGATGGCCCCAGGTCTTTACCCCATCCTGTATCCATATGATTTACTGTGTAACTCTGTGACTTTTCCTATCAAGAGGCGGTATCCATTGCCAACCCCCTGAATTTATGCTGGCCTTGAGACTGGCTTTGACTCATGGAGATTACTAAAGTCTCACTGTGCCAGTTCTGAGCCTAAGCCTCAAGAGGCTTCCATGCTTCTGCCCTCTCTTGGAAATGTGCCAACATCTTGAGATTAAGCCTGGGTGACTACATAGCCCAGTCTCCCTTGTCATCCCAGATTGCAGCTATCCTAGACCACTCACTCCGCAGCCCACCTGCCACCTGGCTGCAGACTTATGAGTGAGTCCAAAAGTGAGCCATGTCTGCCCTAGGTCAGCTACACCACCCAGCTGGGCAATAATAAATGCTTACTGTTTTTATCCAGTAAGTTTTGGAGTTTTTTTTTTTCTCTCAACAGTAACAACAGATACAACTATAATGGTGTCTAGTCACGTGATCTTGATTTTGGTACATGTTTTCAAGGCTCTGCATTCTGAAGGGCAGAAAAAGTGTCTGGGACACATTTATCCTGACTCAACTGGATTTATGCAGCTTTCAAAAACTGTGACACCAACATAGGTGTTGTCCTGGTGTGGCATCCCTCAGAGAGAGGCTCCTAGGAGGATGCAGTTAGCAGCTAGAGGGCTATAATGAAGGCAGGGGTCATGCAGCTTCTGATACTCCGGTTCACTAAGTCTTTGATTATGGGATCCCCCATGAACATCAAAGGTTTGTCCTACTTGATACTCAGATGAAGCCTGCCATGGACTGAATTGTATCCCTCGACACCCTTAATTATATATTGAACCTCTAATCCCAAATGTGGTGGTATTTGGACATGGGCCTTTGGGAGGTGATTAGCTTTAGGTGAGGTCATGAAAGTGGGGCCCTCATGGTGGGATTAGTGCCCTTAAAAGAAGAGACACCAGAAAGCTTGCTGTCTCTCTCTTCCATATCAGGACAGAGTGAGAAGGCAGCCCTCTGGAAGCCAAGAAGCGAGCCCTCACCAGGATCAGACCATGCTGGCACCCTAATCCCAGACTTCCAGTCTGCAGAACTGTGAGAAAATAAATATCTTTTACTTAAGCCACCAGTCTATGGCATTTTGTTATGGCAGCCCAAGCAAACTAATACATAGCTGTTTCTAGTTAGACAGATGTTTGGCATTGCTTCAGGGGAAAATAATATGAATAGGCAAATGCACTTTTGATCCCAGATGTTTTCAAAATGTGAAGAGTTAGCCAACACATGCTTGTGGCTGTCCCAGGGAGTAGTTTCTGGGCAAAGGGAGAAATCTCAGGAGGGGTCAGAAGAAGCTTCCTTCTCTTCTGTGCCAGGGAAGCACATGTTTCTTTTTGGAAAGAGGGTAACAGAAATCTACACGCAAGTCATTGGCCCATGAAGATTTACGAAAAGCGTATAACCGCCTTCTTTTAGCTGTAAACAGACTATAGTAAGCAACCCCCCTGTTAGTGTGCGATTGTCTTCCTTCTTTCAGATACTGGTAGCCACTGTTGAATTTGTGACTGAAAATTGCAATAAGTAAAGTCTTCACAAAGTCAAATGAATGAGAAGCAAAATGCAAAAAAGAGGAAAAGTGATAACTAGGACTTGTGCCAAGCAAAATTCCCAGTACCCGCTCAACTGGCAGGTCTTAAGGCGTAAATATTAGGCATAGACAATTGTGCCCCACTGAGACTTCCTCCATTTCCTGAAAACCAGTAATTCTGTTAAACAATTCTAAATTTCTCACGTGTGACTTGGAGAGTTGGGTTTTATGACCACACAACTGCAGGTTGAGCAGTTTTTCTATATGGGCCAGATAAATATTTTCAGCTTTCCTAGCTATGTATGCAATAATAGCTGAATTCTACAGTCATCTCATGAAAGCAGCCATATATGATGCTTGAATGAATAAAACACACCTAAAAGAGGTGACAGGCTAGATTTGGCCTGTGGGCCGCGTTTTGCCAAGGCTTGCTCTACTGGGTTAAAGGAATCAATGGCCACAAGGTGCTTTAAGCAGTGCCTATAATATGGTGATCCCTTCTGAACTGTTTGCTGTCGGTTTTCCTTGCCTGGCATGGAGCAAGACAGCAGGGGCTGTGCACTAAGAAGAGTGGGTTAGGAAGCAGTAAATTTAAGACTCAGTCAAATAAATATAAGAACAGAGGTAAATTTTGGGTGGAGGCACACATAGCCCCAGAACTTGGTAGAGAATTAGTTTAAAGAATGTAATTCTCTTGTGGTGCCAGGAAATTAACATGTCATGGCCCATCATGAAATAAGCTATCTTCCCTTTCTCTTCCATGCTAGCTTTATGAACTAACCGTCTCTAGACATTCTGCATGCATAAACTCCCTTGATACTCTGTACTCCACTGTATCCAGCAGAATGATGATGCTATCGTTGTGACAAGACAAAGCAAACAAGGCTTTAAATCTCAAGGCGTATCATCTTGCATGATCCACATTGCGTCCACACTGATGTTGTATCCAAAATTCTTACATGATTTACAAATGTTTTCACTCAGTTCTGATTGCATTGGCTCAATTCTGGATGCATTGCTATATTAGCTTTGTGCAGGTGTGTGAAAACATTTGAGCATGATGAATTGTTTCTCCAAGAGCCAAAAGGTAAATGATGAAAGAATTGGTTAGAAAACATGTTAACAAGATATTTTATATGCGCTCCAAGGAGCTAGATCAATTACTATGACGTGTTACATGTTCAGAAGTCAGGAAACTCTGAATTATGGTTCCCAGTATGAACATAACTCAGCCCCTTTGCACATGCAATATTTTATATGACTGTATATGGTGTTAACTTTAATGCTTTAACATCTATGCTTAATGTGGCAACTATAAATTTGAATTTCTTGACTTTAGAGGTTATAACATTTAACCATACAGCTGCATTGACATACTTACTGCATTCAAATATTTCGTGGGATAACAGTTTGAAAAATAAATCTCCTATATGTGTGAACCTGGTCTTTTTAATTAATATGAAGAAAAACAAAAGAATATGGTCTTGTCAATGTTTAGCTCTGTGGACTCTCTAGATCATTTGAACTAAGTGGCTTGTGACTGAACAACTTTCACTTCCTGGTGGTTTCTACATCAAATCATATGTTGAGGAAGAAGGATTTTCTGAACTTTGTTGTGTTATTTATTTTAGGAAGTTTAATCACCCTAGAGGTGATATGAAAAATGTAAGACATGTGAAGAGCTTAATTCCAGGTTGCATTATTTACGCTATAATAACTGTGAATAGAATCCCCTTCATTTTAAAATCCAACAAGAGAGTCAGATAGGAGATTTATAAATTATAAAATTCTGCATGGCTGAGGTATAACAATGTTTTCCCATTAAGAAAACTGATATTCCGGCTAAGTGTGGTAGCTCAGACCTATAATTCCACCACTTTGGGAGGCTGAGATGAAGGATCCCACGAGCCCAGGAGTTTGAGAACAGCCTGGGCAACATGGTGAGACATTGTCTCTCTCTGTCTCTCTGTCTCTATCTCTGTCTCTCTCTCTCTCTTTAAAGAAACTGGTATCAGGGGCACTTGTTTCTTCTGGATATATTTCTTTGCTACTGTGCGTACATTGTTTTATGCAAAGAACTTTTCTAGTTTTAGGAAAATCCATCTCTCTTTTCCTCATTCCCATACTATTCAGGGATACAGCTTTCTCTGGTTTTAGCAAATAGGTTGTGAGACAGCTGTTCAGACCACTCTTGGCAAGAAGCTGGAAGAGCCAGGAGGGAGTCTGTACTCTTAAACCACTTTGCTCTTATAACTAGTCCCAAGTTTCTTGTTCTTGAGCCAGGTACTGACCCCCTCCACACAAACCTACATGTAGGTACAGTCAGTATGGATCTTATTTCATAAGATCAGGTGTACAGGAAATTTGGTTTTCTTTATTTTCTTTAAATTGATTAAATTTTAACTCCCGGCACCCATTCTACCAGGCTGTATTATATGCTGCTCACAAGGGCCATATTTTAAGTATAAGGATGTAGAACAGTTGAAAGCAAAATAATGAAAGATGGTATTGATATAGTTTGAATATATATGTACCCACCAAATCTCATGTTGAGTTTTGATTCCCAGCGTTGGAGGTGGGGCCTGATGGGAGGTGTTGGGGTCATGGGGGCAGATCCTTCATGGCTTTGTTTGGTGCTGTTCTCATGAGATTTGGTTGTTTAAGTTTGTAGCACCTTTTCCCCACTCTCTTGCTCCTGCTGTCACCCTGTAAAGAGTCTGCTCCCACTTCACTTTCTGCTATGAGTAAAAGCTCCCTAAGGCCCCCCAGAAGCTGAGCAGATGCCAGCCCAGGCTTCCTGTAAAGCCTGCAGAACTATGAGCCAATTAAACCTCCTTTCTTCCTTCCTCTTTCTCTTCCTCCCTCCCTCCCTCCCTCCCTCCTTCCATCCCTCCCTCCCACCTTCCTTCCTTCCTTCCTTCCTTCCTTCCTTCCTTCCTTCCTTCCTCTCTCTGTTTCTCTCTTTCAACAGAATCCTGCTCTACTGCCCAGGCTAGAGTGCAATGGTGCGATCTCAGCTCACTGCAACCTCTGCCTCCCACATTCAAGTGATTTTCCTGCCTCAGCCTCCCAAGTAGCTGGGATTACGGACACATGCCACCACACCTGGCTAACTTGTGTATTTTTAGTAGAGTCTGGGTTTCACCTTGTTCACTAGGCTGGTCTTGAACTCCTGACCTCAAGTGATCCACTGTCCTCCGCCTCCCAAAGTGCTGGGATTTGCAGCATCCTGGATGAGACTGGAGACTATTATTCTAAGTGAAGTAAATCAGGAATGGAAAACCAAACATCGTGTGTTCTCATTGATAGGTGGGAGCTAAGCTATGAGGATGCAACGGCATAAGCATTATACAATGGACTTTGGGGACTTGGGGGAGAGAGGCGGGGGGGACAGTGAGGGGTAAAAGACTACAAATATGGCTCAGTGTATACTGCTTAGTTGATGGGTGCACCAAAATCTCACAAATCATCGCTAAAAATCTTACTCATGTAGCCAAATAGTACCCGTATCCCAATAACTTATGATTAAAAAAAGTAAAATAAAAAATGTAATACTAAATTTTTATGATGCCAATAGTAATAATCAAAATATATAAAGTAAAATCCAGCTGAAGTAAAAGGAGATATTGGCAAATCCACAATTACAATTGGATTTGTTAGAATAAATAGCCAAAGCTATTAGAATAAGCAATTGTTCTAATACTACTGTGGTTAGAATTTCGACACAACTGTTAGAATCTGTAGACAAGCAATAAATAAGGATGTAGAAGAGTTTATCAACATTGTCTACCAACTTGACTTAATTTAATTAAAATTCTTCACTCAGCAATTGTGTAAGATAAATTAGTTTCAAGTACACACAGAACATTTATTTACCAAATATTGACCACATACTGGGTAATAAAACAAGTCTCAACAAACGTCTAAAGATTAAAATTGTGCATAGTATATTCTCCAACCATAGTGAAGTCAAGCTAGAAATAAATGCAAAATTATCAATAGAAAACCCTCAAATGTGTGGAAATTAAGCAATACACTTTCAAATAAATCCATGGGTCAAAGAAGAAATCACAGTAAAACTTAAAAACTTTTTTTCACTGAATGATAATGAAAACATAACATAGTAAAACTTCTGGGATAAATCTAAATAAGTGATTTGAGGGAAATCTATGGCTTTAAATGTACATGTCTAAGAGGAAAGGCTGAAAATCAAAGGTGTTATCTTACATTTCAGGAGGTTAAAAACAGAAGAGAAAATTAAAAGGTAGGAAAATGGAAGGAAATGATAAACATAAAAAATCAAGATACAAAACAAATATATAATAAAGAGAATTAACAAACTAAAAGTTGTTTTTCAAAGTATTCTAATGAAATTGAGAAAACACTAGAAAACTAATAAAGCAAGCAAACACAAATGGCCAATATCAAGAATGAAGAAAGGAATTATCATAGAGGTCCTATAGATATTAAATGTATAATGAGAGGGAATTGTGAACAAATAATACCATAAATTTAAAAAATTTGACAAGATGAACAAATTCCTAGAAAAATTTAACAAAGCTGAAAGAAAAAAGTAGACAATCTGAATTTTCTAGTTTAATTTTAAAAATTGAATGTGTGATGAAAATTCCCCCAAAGACAATGATGGGCTCAGATGACTTCAGGATTAATTTTTTCCTAAATATCTAAGAAAGAATTCACACCAACATTTCACACACTCTTGTACAAAATAGGAAAAGAGATATCACTTCTCAACTTGTTTTATGAATATGAAGATGGAATAATTTATATGCCAAAACTTGATAAATATATTATTAAAAATTCAAAATCACAGATCAACATGTTTTATGAACATAGTTACAAAAATCCTAAATAAAATACTAAGTAATGCAGTATGATTAATATATATAAACTGTGCATGCACACACACACACACACACACACACACCACACACACACACAGCACTACTGCTGTCAAGTTGAATTTATTCCAAGAATATAAGGCTAGTTTAACATTAAAAAAATTAATCAATGTGATTCATAATAATAGAATAAAAGAAAAAAGCTTATATCAACTTCATATAATTTAATATTCATGATTAAAAATACTTTTAGCCAACTAAAAACTGAGGGAAATTTCTTAATCTAAAAGGTATCTATAGAAAATCTAGAGCAACATCATATTTAATCATAAAATATTAAGTGCCTTTTCCTGAGGCAGGGAATGAAATAGGTTGATTACCATTACTTCTCCTATATAACATTGTACTGAAGAGCCTATCCAGTGGAGTAAGGAAAGGAATGAAATAAAAGATATATGGATTGGAATGGAAGAGATTAAAATATTTTCTTTGATGAAAATATTATTCAGTTTGTAGGATATTTGAAAACATATTATCAATCAGAGAATTTTGCAAAGTCATTGAATGAATCTAAGGTCAGTATGCAAAGTGTTTCTGTAAATTAGCAAGAAACATTAAGAAATCGCTTTAAAATGATACCATTTTCACATGAAAACTATCAAATATCTAAACATAAACTTAATGCAAGATATGTATAACCCCAACAAAGAAAACTATAGATGATTATTGAAAGAAATTATAGAAAACCTAAATAATGGAGGAATATACCATGTTCACGGATTAAAAGGCTTAAAATTATAACCATTTCAATTGATTTATAGATCAATTGAATGCAATCCCAATGAAAAATCTCAGCAGGTTTTTCTTTTCCAGGAAATTGACAAGCTGTGTCTAAAATTTATATAGAAATTCAGAGACAAGAATAAGATCAATAATCTTGAAGAATAGCAAAGCTAAGATATTTATAATACCAGATATCAGATTTTACTATCAAGCAAAATGAATTAAAATGTGGTAACAGTGGCACAAGTACAAAGCATACAACAGAATAAGGAATACAAATATAGAGTCTTACATATGTGATCACCTGATTTGTAATACAGGCATCACGGCATTGCAGTGGTGAAAGGAATGTCTTTTTAATAAATTTGTTCATTTCTAACCACCAAGGGAAAAAATTAATCTTTACCCCTATTTCACACCATATACAAAATGTCAAATTCAGAGGGAACAGTAACCTAAACATAAAAGCTAAGACAATAAAGCTGTTAGAAGATAACATTTGAGAATGTCTTCGAAATCTTAGGGTTAGGGAAAATGTCCTAAACAAAACACAAAAAGCACTAATCATAAAATGTACAATTTATAAATTGCACTACATTAAAATTAAGAACATCTGCTCCTCAAAACCTTGAGTAAGGAAGTAAAAAGGCAAGCCAAAGGATAGATATATATGCAGTACAAATAACCAAGAAAGGATTCATGTCCAGATTTAAAAACAACAGAAACACAAACAGCTCTTGCCTTAGCCTGCTTGCCTGCTTGGGTTGCCATCACCATATACCATGGACTGCATGGTTTAATTAACAGAAATTTATTTTCTCATAGTTTTGGAGTCTGAGAAGTACAAAATCAAGGTTCTGGTGGGGTTTGGTTCTTCCTGACTTGCAGATGGCTGCCTTCTTGTATCCTCACACGGTGGAGAGAGAGAGAGAGAGAGGGAGAGAGAGAGAGAGAGGGAGAGAGAGAGAGGGAGACAGAGAGACAGACAGAAAGAGAGATCATTTGAATTGCTCTCTGCCCCAGGAATCAATTTTTGCTCTCTTGAGGGCATTCACATCTCTGTTGAGCATGTATATTTAGAGAGAAAATTCCTGTGGTTAGTCCCTTAGAACATTCCTATTTCCCAATTTTTCTTAGCCTTGTTTGTTCAACTCTTTGTTGAATTTTGTGAGATACTGCTTCATCTTTTACTAACATTCCCTTTCTGTTACTTATAACTAAAATAACCTAAAGAGAAAAGCAAAATATCTACTAGTAAAGGCTTTAAAAAAATCTATTATGTTTAAAACACCCAAGGGGCTACTGCAGGAATTTATGCCATGATACTCTTTATCAGATATGTTTCCATGTTAGCACCTGCTTTTTGTACAAAAAAAGGCAGATACTAGTTTTTAATTCAAACTGAAGATACTCTGAATGCCACATTTATATCTACATGTTATAGAAAAGGCAACAGAAAATTGCTTTGAATAATGGAAAATACCTCTGTATCTGAATAATTTAAATACTGAACCTATTTTCATTTGCATTTTACACATTTATACTAGCCAGCCCACAAAATGCTGAACAAGTAGGAGAATCAATATCTGAATTTAATTTTGCAAAGAAATTTAAAAGCTGGTAGAAATGGAAGATTAGAAGAAGGATCTTATTTCATCTCATCTCATGCACTATTATACCATCAAATCAAATCTGAGATTAGAGTGTGAGTTGTTGTTTTCTTTTAAGAAACTTACTTTTAAAAGTACTATCTATATTTAAATTTATTTTAAGATATCTTTGATAAGACTGGAGTTATGTTTATAATATTAGGTTTTTATTTCTGACAGTGTACATACATGTTTTTGTTTTTACTTTTGCTGGTAATGCAAATTAAAGATTCTATTTTCTATTGTCTTTTAACTTATTAATCTGGTTGTTGGTGGTCTATCTTTTGTTCTCTTTATATTGTCATTCTTCTAGATTGGAGAATCATTATTGTAACTTTTAATTCTTGTCTCTTTTGCATATATATTCTTTTCTTCACTACTTCCATGTTTTTGATAACACCCATCCTGAAATCTTCAGATCATTTTTCCATGACTCTTGATTTTAAGAGAGTTCTTAGTGCTTTTTTATAATTGTGTTATCTTCTCTAGTATGGAGTTGTTAACAACCATAACATAGGAGTAGGATCAAGCATCTCTCCTCTGCATTCCTGGCTTTACATAGCTTCCACGGGGGCTTTACAAATCTCTGCCTTCAGTGGCACAGGTGAATATCAATCCTTTATTAACATACACATTTGAAGGAAATGTGGCTGCTTCTGGTTTTTCCTTTGGGTGGGAAGACAATTTTTACATGAAGTTTAATAATGTAATTGATTAAAATCAAAGCCTCCATTCATTGAGTGCTTTCCTGGACATAAAGCATTATATAAGCTTTTTACGTATGTGATATGAGTTAATCTCAGGACAATGCTAGGATGTAAAGTTCCAATTCCACACCTCAGAGGGTTGCTTAAAGAAACTGAACCTTTCAGAGGTTGCTGGTGAATAAATGTCACAGGGCTGGAGAGTGGTAGGAAAAAATAACATTCAAATTGAAATAAAATATAGGTCTATATAATCCCAAAGCCTAATCTCTTTCCACTCAGGTAAATATTTCCAAAAAGTTTGAAAATATTAACTTAAAGGATAACAGATCCATGAAGATTTATGAAAGAACTTGAAGTGTTTAAGGAATAAATGTGTGCCAGGAGCATACCAGGTACTCACTCCTTGTTTGCTTTAGACTGGATGATTGATGGATTTATTAATAAATCAATAATTTAGAAGATAATTTGTTTTGTGGAGTCTTTTTGAGCCAGAAAACTAACCAGGTTGGCCTCTTTTTCTGATGCACTTTGCATGTTTGTGTATTTGGTGCTATGGAGATGTTTCAGTCAAGTGGGGAAATTCATGGTTTGTGTAGGTGACTGGAAGTTGATTAAAGAAACATTGTACGCCTTTTCCCCATGTGTCTTGCGTTGGCTCTCACATCACCCAAGCTAATAGCCAGGGCACCTGCAGTCTGTGGGCTCAGCAATTGCTTTCGGGCTGACAGCAGCTGTCAGCTGAGGGCCCAGGGGATTTCTCATCACAAAGTGATCAGATGATCTCATCACAAAGAGGAGGTTGGAACTTTGTCCACTTCCTGGGCAAAGAAGAGCTCTCTTCTGGTTAGGATGTAATCAGGCACCCTCTTCTAATCAAATTGCACATGGGTGCTTCCAGTTACTTTCAGCTGGTATCTTTGCATCCATCAGCAGATTGACTGGGGAGAGGCCCAAGGGGAGGGGGCCTGTGTTTCCGTTGAAGACAGCAGAATTGTCTTCTATGAGGCATTGAAACAATTTTCATTTTTATTTTATAGGCCAGATCACAAGATTCAGCAGCAATGGGGAAGGCTGTAGAAGTCAGGAAGTAGGCCTAAGAATATGTAGGTGTCAGAGCAAGTATTGTGGGTCAGAGAGGCATGTTCTCGTTTTCATGGGAGCAGACGGGAACCGTAGGTGCACATCCATTCTGGCCTCCCAGCCAAATCCCTGCAAGAATGAAAGCCTGGCTCGCTTCCTGTGTTATCCTTTCTGATCTGTGTTCATCGGTATTTGGATAAATGATATTTATACAACACCTACAAGAAACCAATCCCAGTGCTAGATGACATTGTAGAAAAAATGAGAGAAGAAAAATTCTGGAATTTAATGGAATGTACAGGCAGAACATTTTTATATAGATAAGACTATATGACCACATGAGATGGCAGGGAATTAAAAGATTAATGATGATGCGTGCAGCTGGCAACACCACTGGACTGCAAGCTTCATGAGGGCAGCTGCCTTGGGTCTTCACTAGTATATCCCCAGCACCTAGAAAAGTGCAGGACTCACAAATTTGCTGAATGAGTGAATGATCAGAGCATAGAGGGAGGTGAAGCAGTATGCATTACAGCTAAAAGATTAAGCTATGAGATTTCAATCATGGGCCTGCCCCTCACTGTCTAATATTGGGCTCCTGTTTTAATCTCTCCAAATCTCAGTGTCCTTATCTGCAAAATGGAATTTACATGAGCACCTAATTGATTGCATTGTTATGAAAATGAAATGAGATCATATAAAAAAGGAGATAAGCACATTGCAAGGTTTATATTAAAGGGTCAATGTATCTTAGTTATTTTTGGTATTAATGGCTAGAGTGTCAGTGTGGTTGATTTTACATGGAGATAAAATCAGTAGATTGAGGCAAGACTTGCAATCTACTGGCAGCTCTGACACTCACAAGATGGAACATCTGGGACAAGTCAGTTCCTTTTTCTGGATCTCCAGTTCTTCATTTAGAAAAGGAGGTGGCTGGAGAAGATGGTCTCCAAGATTGCATTAGACATTTTCAGTTTGGAGTGGGGTTGCAAAATCAAACACCTGCAGAAACCTGGCAGGTAATAGTAACATGCCGAGTGAGCTAAGTGTAAGGAAAATTGATCTCAGCATCAGGGACAACTGAAAGGAGTGGAGACTCAGTAAACTGAGCACTGCTGCTGAATGCTGTCATGGTGAAATGCGTGCTCCACAGTACCATATATTCTGAATTTTTTCAGAGAAGCTGGGAATTCACATTTTCTATGAATTCTTGTAATTTTTGAGAGCTAGGAATGAATTCAGTTCTTTGTCAATTTGTTTTAAGTATTGTTTGGGCCACTACTTGTGAGCCAAACAAAATACGTCTGTGGGTCACTGTGGTTTGCTGCTTCCTTTTGGGTCCAGGAAGTTAAGAAGAAGCCAGGCTCTGGAAAATGAGAGTTTTCAGGGCAAGTCTTAAAAGCAACATCACTTGCTGACTGTGAGACAGAGTGGGTTAGCCTCTGCTTTGCTTATAAAAGTTTCTGGGGATGGATGATCCCATGCCTACCAATACAGAAAACTATCTGCAGGTAGTGAGAGGACTGAAACTTAATCCTGTTCCTGATTGGGACAGAAGTACTTAGGTTTTTCATTTCTCTGCTATTTTCAGCCACATTTGGGCTGTTTGAGATCCTTAAGGGTGTTAAGAATGGCATAGGAGTCCTGAGAGGGAACCTAACTTGATACATACTCATATGCCACTTTTCACATATATGTTAAAACTTGCTTTAAATAGGAGATTATCAATTGGAAAGGGAGATGACCTCTCAGAGTTTCAAGGTTAGGGGGAGATGTAGTAGGAAGAAGCCTCCACACCCACGTATTTTTGATATGCTTTTTTATAAGATGGAAGCAGGAGAAATGGGATTTAACCACAGTGTCCAGAATCACAATTTCTGAGATTGAGGTCTTGGGAAAGACAGAAAATCCCACTGAATCTATCAGTCTAGCGGGGGCCAGTCAAGGATTGTGTGAGATCCAGGCTGCTGATCCAGTAAGAATGCCCTTCTGGATGGGTGGCGGTCAATTTCTACAGATGGAAAATTCATCTTGATTCAACCGACTGACCTCGTGTAGGCATCAGCATGAATCAAACTGAGCATGATATGGTCTTTAGATCATTTAGCAGCTGACCAGATCAATTGCTTTTTTTGTAACTGCAGCTTTTCATTTGGCATCGTAAAGATGCAGCCTAAATAAAGCATTAGCTTCTAGAATGTGTTTAAATTGAGTTTCTGGATACTTTGGCATATATCCAGTTTTAAATATGTTCTGATCTAACTCTAATCTCTAATCAAAGGATCCTAGTATATGGAACATTCCCGTTAATAATGATACCTTAGACATCCATTAAGTCTGGACATTAATTTTATGGAAATTCTCAATACATCTCCATTAGAATTTTTTTCTGGGGAAAATTAGTAATAAAAGCTTTTAATAAATGTCATAAATATCTATGTTCAATCACACTACTATCCAAATTAAAGCCAGACCAAAATAGAAAATAGTTACCCCTGCTGAAAGTCATGACCTTCAGAAGACATTTTGAAGAAAGAAATTACGTGCTCTGTTATTACTCAAAATGCATTTGTTACAAAGAATAATTAGCTAGTGGGAGCAAATTGCTACTTATTTGACTAGTGCTTGAATTCCCTAGTCTTTCATTGCATGCCTAGCGGCTCATGCAATAAACCCTATGGTCCGTCTAAGTTGTAAAAACAGGCATAGCAGCCAGGAAAGTCAAGGTTTGAGTCCTGTGCTCTTCTTTGACTAGATCTGAGATCCTGAGCAAGTTACTTACATTTCTTGAATCTTGCTTCCACCATCTTTAAAAGGAGTCCTACCAAGTAGGAGTATGATAGATTTTGAATGGGGAACATCTAACCCTGCTTTTGACTCATGGGTGGTGCTAGTTAAGTGCAAGCTATTATTGTTAATATCTGGCATTGATGGGGACGTAGGTGTACAGGTTTTCAGAGGATGGGAAAGAAGGATAACGAGGAGTGAGTGCTGGCTTTTATGCAGACACTTTCCTGCCCTTCTTGGGCCCTTTCTTCTATTCTTGGTAACCACTGAGCTAGAAATGACGGAGGGAAACACATGCGCATGTTCTCTAGTTCTTTTCTTTCACACCTAAAGCTATGGGGTATGGTATGATTACTGCCTAATATTTGCCCCATTTGACCTGGCCTCTAAAACCACAATAAAGCAAATCCAGTTCTTAGGAAATGAGGGTGGTAGAAGCTTACTGGAAACGTGGAAAGACGAGACACAGAACCAGATACACTGGCTTCCCAGCTGCCAGATGGGTGTTGCCTTGCTTTCAGCCTTGATTATTTGGCCAACACCTTATACTTTCAAGCTTCAGGCATCTGGCCTGAGACTCCTTTGTTTCCTGACCTTTTGGCCACCACCTGCAGCCCTTATACATAGGGGACTATAATTTGGAAACATTAGAAGTCATCTGGTTAAAGGATTTTCAAACTGTTTTCTAAAGACAGCATGACTGTTTCTTTAAACAAAATCTTACGAAGAAATATAAATGAATAAAAGAGATAAAAACTATAATTGCTCTGGTTTTAAGCAAGAGTGGATGGAGTAGAGTGTTTCCCATTCATCCTCCTCATTCCAGACCTCTGCTATTTCCAGAAATAGTAGTTAGAACCATAGATTCTAGTTTGATCTTCCCTGAAAATAAGTTCCGAGAGGATAATTGATCTGCTCAAGGTCACATAGTTAATTAATGGAATGATGGGTCTAGGGCACAGGTGTTCTTACTTGAGGGTGATCATATTATTTGCCGCTCTGGTGTTGGACTGTAACATCAGAAAATTCTCTCCCCTTTATTCCCTGTGTCCCTGCCTACCACAACCCTGATAGAATCTTAGGTCAGTGCTTCTGAATGTAGCAGAATAAATGTCTGGTTTGCACACATAAATACGTGTGTAGGGAACAGATGCTAATATTAACAATGGTATCACATAGAATGAGTAGCATAGGCTTTTATTCAAAGGACCCATTATTTCTGAAGACTTTAACCACTCAAGTTCTGTCTGCATCCAACCCAGGATTAAAAAAAGCTTTTTAGTTTTTTTTTTTTTTTTTTTTTTTTAAACTATATCCAACTCCTGTATCCTTCCTCTGGCTCTTGCTTACTTTTATGTCTGACTTACATGCAGCTTAAATTTCCTAAGAACTAGGAAAGAGCTATCTCTTGCCTGGCTCTCAGATTGTAGATCAACTGGCTCATGGGAGGGTGGGTCCAGCTCAGGCAGATTTTAACTGAACTCCATCTTTCTACGTTGCAATGTAAAATCAGCAGACTCCACAGACAAGCTAGATCAGATTGAGTCTATTGCAAAGGAGAAAACCGTAGAAAATTTGGCACACAAAGCTAAGCAAATGGAAAAAAATAAAAGTCGCTCACAATTAACTATAGTTAAAGCATTCTAGTGTGCTCCTTCTCTTTTCTTTTTCTTCCTTTTTTTTTCTTTTAAATATACACTTAGTTTATCTTAAGTTTTCCGTGATTAACAAAGTATTTTTCATTCTTTTTTCCTTTTATGAACGATGTTGTTACAAACACTCTTGTACCTAAGTTTTCCCATGTTCTTTTGATATACTCTAGTAAGTCGGCCAAAATGTGCAGTTTTAAGGCTTTTGATATACGTTGTCTTTTTCCCAATTTTGATCTTTCTTTTGAGCTTAGGTATGGTTTATTTATTTATTTTTCTACTAGGCTCTTTTTTCAGTCTATTACTGAAGCTCTAAGCAATCCTTCTGTCTTACAACATGCTCCAGTTCTGATCATCACTAACAAAAAACATCAAGAGACATTATTTCCACATGGTCATAAAGATGTCTTTCACAGGTGGACAGTGAAAAAAACTAACATAATTTGAGTTGACGGCTCAGGCCACTTGCACCATTCTTTTGTTCTATTTTTGTTTTTCGTGTTATGGGTTACATTTATTGAGCACTTGCTCTGTGAGCCAGGCCCTGTGCTGACTAGTCGACCCTCATCATTTCATTTAATCCTCAAAGTAATGAACATTTCTCATTTGACAGAGAAAGAAACTGAGGTCCAGCAAGACTGCACCTTGTCGAATGGTACACAGCTGCTTTGGTCGGCAGAATAGTAGCCCCTAAAGATGTCCATGTCCTGATTGCTGAACCTGTGAACATGAGATAAAATAGATTTAGGAGATATTACTAAATTAAGTATCTTGAGATGGGGTGATTATTCCGGATTATCTGGGGAGAGGCCTGATGTAAACCACTAAGGGCCTTATAAATAAAAGAGGGAGGTGAGAGGGTCAGAGGAAGAGGAGACGTGAGGATGGAAGAAGAGTGATGTGATTGCTGAAAGGGGAGCATGCGCCAGGGGGCACAGGTGACCTCCAGGAGCTGGAAAAGGCAAGGACACTGTCTTCCAGAAGGAGAAGTTAAAGAACTTTCCTAGGATCATATAATTAGCACAACTGTCACCTAGATGACCCCAAGCCTATACCCTTTTTTTTTTCTGCTCTGTGCCTTTATGGACAGTTTCAACTATTTATGGAGAACCAAGAATGATTTTAGCCAAAGTTGCTTCTTCAAACAAACTTCCAAACTCTTTGAGGGAAACTGGTTTGGATAGAAAGACTTTGCTACCCACACCTGTAAAAGCTGATCTATTCCTTAGAAACGTATTTGACTGTGAACCAGAGTGGGTGTGCAGCTGTCAAGCTAGCTTTCTGCAATGACAAGTGTATTGCAGATTGGCATTCTGTGTCATCTTGAGTGATTTTAATTATTCTTTGGGTTGGAGTGAATACAACTTTTGTTCTAAAGTTGATAATGATAGCCTTCTATTGCCCCTTTTATTTCCACGAGGGATATATCTACATTTTAAAATTCCATTACATACACATCTGTAGTTACTCTCTTAGTTTTCTAAATGTAATTATCCAGCTAGGCTAAATTATGGAAAAGAAATTAGAAAAATCTTTTCCTGCCAACAATCTGAATCTGGCCAGCACATTCTTGGTGGTTCAAATGTTGGGTATAGTTTCTTTTTATTCTTTCTTCTTCCCTGCTGCTGCCCCCAGATCCTTTTAAATTCCAGCATACTTTTTAGTGGGACTGATATTTCTTAAGGTGTTTCTTTGAGCAGTGCATTATTGCCAACTACATATTTGTACATATTTTGTAGGAATTAGGTGTATTATAACTTTTATATTAATTTTGAGTTATTGTTATATAGAAAACAAAAATACACATGGTAGCTTTTATACATTATGAGATATTCATAGAATGAAGTCATATTTAAAAATCACAACTGGGATTTGGAATGTGGCATTAACACTATGTAATACACAATCTGTTTTTAGTGAGAATAAAAATAATTGCAACAATTCTTAACAAAATTGGCTTAAGTTAAAAGGGGTTTAGGTAGAACCATGGCAATTAAAACATAAGAGATTCTAAATTGTTTTTAGTTATTCAGTTGTGCTTGGTCACAGACCCTATAAAGCGCTAAATGTTCTTACTCACACATCATTGATGGGAGGGTAAACTGTTACAGCATTCCCGGAGGGTGAATTGACAATGGCATAATGTGTATAAACTTAAATATGTGATTGCCCTACACCCTGGAAATTTCATTCCTGGGTAGATGCCTCAGAAACTTACAAAAGTTCTCAAGAGACAGATACAAATTAGGATGCACCCTTCTTACTATTTATGGTAGCAAGAGTTGGGAGTAACCTGGGTCTCCATCCCTGGAGGAATGGCTTTCTCAAATCTGTTCTGTGTTTTTGATGGAACACAATAGTCAGAAGCAATGTACTGGGTTGCTCTATAGCAACATGGAAGTCTTACGAATAAGTTGGGCTGCAAAAGTAAGCATTGCATTAGGAAGCACGTGGTCTAAAGCAGTGGCCCCAACCTTTTTGTCAGCAGGGACTGGTTTCGTGGAGGACAGTTTTTCCATGGATGGTGGGTGGGGTGGGAAATGGTTTCAGGATGAAACTGTTCCACCTCAGATCATCAGGCATTAGATTCTCATGAGAAGCATGCAACCTAGATCCCTCGCATGCACAGTTCACAATAGGGTTCGCACTCTTGTGAGAATCTAATGCTGCCACTGATCTGACAGGAGGTGGAGCTCAGGCTCTAATGCTTACTTGCTTGCCCCTCACCTCCTGCTGTGCGGTCTGATTCCTAACAGGCTACAGAATGGTCTATAGCCTTGGAGTTGGGACCCCTGGTCTAAAGGAAGAACCACTCAGTAATAAGGAAAAGTCTTCATCATTCACTCACTCTTTACAAAGAGGTAACTGCTGGAGCTGGCTGGCCTGGCTTGGAATCCCAAATCTTCTAGTTTTGTGATTTCTTTCTAGCTCTGTGACTTTAATCAAGTGATTTAACCTCTTTATGTATCTGTAGCCTCAACTGTAGAATGGGTTAATACTAGTACAGAGCTCCTAGGGCTTAAATGAGTGAGGCATAAATGAATTAATATTTATAAAGTACTTAGAACAGTGCCTGGCCCATAGTAAATACCAAATCAGTACACTATTATTATTATTCACTGGTCAATGAATGTTTATTCATTATTAAGTATCAAATGTCCAAGATATACAGTGCTTATATCATCCAATCGGAGAAGGAGGAGCCAGAAAAACTGAGAATGTGATATTCAACTGTAACTACGGTCATATGGTATGATTCTGGCCCTGGGAATGTCTATAAATAGCAAGGTATTAAAGCAACCTTGTTAGTAATTTTCCTTTGACTGTACAAATTTAATATTAAGTAAAATGCACAACTCTGAATTGAATCTTACTAACTGGCTACAGTGTATGACAAAATACTTCCTTGGATTTCAGAGATAATCGCAGCTGCCTGTTTCTGCATTCTGGCTGCATTCACACACCTGGCTCTCTGAAGTCAAAGCTTGTTTGTCACCATAACTTTGCTCCCAGATGCTTTGTACCCCGCAAAAGCATGCAAACAGAAGTAGGAAAGTGGAGCAAATAGGGAAGGGCCTGGAAAAACTAGAAATGAGCACTGTAATGTCGGACTCTGTTCATAACCCCCAAAAAAGTTTTATGGATGTTGATCAGTTGCAGCCTAAGAAGGCGGAAATCATTTCCTCTTGAGTGCTGAGAGCCACAGAGGTATCTTTGCCCTGCATTTTCTCTCAACTTGTTCTCTTTTCTAAGCTTGGCAAGAAAGGTTCATTCAGTGCTACTCAACTCATGGTGGAGTATGGTATCCTGCACAAAAAAAGCGTAGCAGTCAGTGGGCCTCTATTCAAACTTCACTGGGTCCTTTTATTTTCTCCCTAGTTCTTAGGGGTGGCTAACCCTAAAACATCATTGGGTGTTGGCTTGGCTCCATTCCAACCAAGTCACAATAATGAAATGTTTCCTGACCTTTGGGTTTGTGTTTGTTTTTTTTTGGGGGGGGGGTCCTTAACCCTAAATCATTTCTTCTTAAACTTTGTGGCACATTAGAATGATCTGAGGGCCTTAAAAAGTACTGATGCCTTTGTAGGGGTCTCACGTCGGGAGTTTTAAAGGTCTTCTGGTGATTCTAACATGTAGCAATATGTGTGAACTTCTGCCTTAACCCATGATCCACGTGGGCTTCTCAGGGGTCAAGTGCACCCTTGGATATAGGTTGTTGAGTATGAGCATGTAGTGTAGAGAATTATCCTCCAAGAGTCTCATGTTTCCCATCTGAGAGCTGCTAGAAACTTTTGCAGTTTTTCCAAGATCAGTGTTCCCATCACTGAGGACTGAGGTGACAAAGGCTGAATTGAGATACAAATAAAAGCAGCACAACTTGAATCCTAAAAATGTCTAGCTGGTTTATAATGATGTGATTTCTTCTTTTCACTAAACTTTGTTCAGAAAAACTCTTAAGGAGATTTTCCCAGAAAGGGAGACATATTCTTTTGTTTTCTGTTATCAGATAAAAATTACAATGGGTGTACAATTATAAATAAAGAAAACCGTATATGTGTATGTATATATGTATATATAATAATTAATGTACACACATATGCACACACACACACACACACACACACACCCTACAGTGGAGACCATGAGACCATGAGACAAGGCCAAGTGTATTTCCATTTACTTCTTGTACATATTTTCAAGAAGGAAACAAAAAACAAAAGAGGGAAGTTCAGGATCTGTTGTTGTGGAGGTGGTTAAAAGCCTTCCGGGTGATCCTCATAGGTTCTGATGAACTGTTACAGGAGTTCAGTTTATGTACATTTCATTTAGTAAATTGCCTTTCTTTTGTGGTTTTTATTTTCTTGATTTTGTGTATTCAAATACTACTCCATCTGCCAAAGGTCACAGATCCACCCAGGCACCAGCAAGACTTCCCCTTGAGGAATGGAGTTATTGATGCCCTCAGCAGGGGGTTTCCTGCCCCTGATGCTACAAAGTTAATTACTGGAACTAACACCATTTCTAGTCTGTCATTCTGCAGGCCATGCATACTGCTGCAACTTCCAAAAAATTGTTCTGGGGCTTCTTAGGATACTGATAACGTATAGTATCATTATTTTCTAAGCACACACCCCAGGAGATCTAGAGATGTGTGGTGGAGAGGCTTGCGCCTCAGCATGTGCTGTTTAAACACTTTTCAGTGTTATCCAGACTGCTATCTTACAGATGCTTACCAGAGTGTGAAACGAATTAACCATTACAGACTGTGGATTTTAGCATGACTAAATAGATCTGCGTTGGTAAGACAAGTTTTTCAATATTTGAGAAAAATATCTGAGTACACGCTCTGATATGCGCCGATATATTACTTGGGAAGTGGGACTTACTCTCTGAAACTAGAAAGGCTCCATATAATACAAAATGCACATTCTTCCCACTTTTATAAGCTTATTTCCTCTTGAATATTATTTCTATACTTTTGGTAGCTTTCAAATGGTAAATGGTAGTCCCCCTGATCCATGCATGGACAATTGAGAGATTGACTAGAACACATCGTCTAATGGCTTAACTCTATTTTTAAATAAAGTATATTGTTAAAATAGACCGACCAACATCTGCTATTTTCAACACACATCAATTTTGTGTTTAAACTAAAATAGCATTTGGAGCAAGGTTTCATAAAATTATACAGCTGAGAAATACTTGAGATGTTACTATGTCTGACCATGCTTAATCCCTTTAAAAATCTGCCCCAGCAGTGAACTCTGTAGGCCTCTGCATGAATGGAACACCTAGTGGAAGCTCTCTATTCCAGGAGTCAGCTCCACAGCTGTCCTATGTCACCTGCTCATACATCTATCTTTTTTTTTTCTTCCACATCAAAACCTTTTACTTGTTTTCTGGGTCATTTTCCTAGAGCTTCAGCTTTATGGATTGAGTACTTTTCAATAGTTTCCAGCCTGGGGCCTCCTTTTCTGGCTTCTCAGCTAATTACTTACCCCTAGAGTTAATTATTTCCTTCATGGTAAGAAAGAAAAGTGCCGCCTCTGACCCTTGTCTGCTTGGAGCTGTCTGGTTGTAACAGCTAGACCACAGAGTTCTATAGGACACAAACAATTTCACAGAATGTCAATATTAGACAATGCCTGTCTCCAGTTGTGGATGGTGCAAGACAAAAATAAAAGAACTCTTGACATGTTCAAACAGAGTCAAAGACAAGAGCATGTCCAGACCAAAATGTCCAAACATTTCCCTTTCTGGGCTAATATGAATCATTGCTGCTTCTTTACCAACTGTAGCTTTAGCCTCACTCTCCTATTAGAAAAAAAATTATTAAGATACCCAATAATATAATTGCCCTGCTTTTTGCTGGTACCCTATGTGAAACAAAACTGCTTTTGTGAGCCTTCCTTTAAATTACCTAACAATCCAAATCCCAACACAAGGCCATTCTAAGACCCTCTAACTGAGATGCCTATTTCATGGTTCTCCAAAATGTGGTGTCTTCTTCAATGTAATGAGTCGATACACCTGATTTTGTTGAATATGGGTATATGTCTGGTGCTCTTGGGCTGGAGGGCATTAGCAATGGAGACCTAATCTCTGTGAAATAATTATTCATTGACAGCAACCCTTCTTGACATAATCTTCGGTCTCTCAAATATCTAGTACCAGCCCTATAAGCAGTCCCACCAGGAACAGATCTGTCCTATGAGCAGACATGGGCCATCTAACCCAATTTCTTCAATTTTCAAATGCAACAAAACCAAACACAAGCATTTTTCCTTTCTGAGGCCATTAGGTAGGTAGTGGCAAAGTGGTGATTAGCACCCAGTTTTCTGATGCCTGGTGTAGTGCTTTTTCTGCTCTACTGTGCTGACTATTTAAAGAAGTACAACTCCCAAAGTATAATGCACCTTTGAGCACTAAATTCAATTTACTATCCATCTCTCCTTAATTGAGTTTGGTTTCCATTCTCTCCTTAGAAAACACTTTAACCTTCAAATATTGGGCTCTGTCCAAGGTATGGATACCCACACGTTACTTTGAGCTTTGATTTTAAAAGCTCCTATGGGTACTTTTGGTAGGGGCATTAATTTCTTAGGTGTAAGAATCTTATTTAGCTGTTAACTCTGGTCAAAGCTGCTGTTCCCTTTTCTGTTTAGAATTGGCAGTGAGTTCTGTAGTGTAGCTAACCAATGAGAGTTTTAATTTTATTTTTTAAAATTTCTTACCTTCCGTAGTTAAGACAGAGAAAGCTTCAGAAAGAAAAAAAAATGAAACAAAATACAAAATTTCTACCACCTGGCTTTCCTGTGTTAAGAAATGGTTACTAGTGAGACTGGATTCTCCCAGACGATGTTTTTTGCTCCAACTCTTTTGCTTCCCTTCTTTGTTAATCTCTAAGTTTTCTACCTTTGAAAGAGAATTCTTTAAATACACTATAGTTTTGCTACATGGATTCATATCAGAGACACACTGCTTTTTGAAAAGACTTTCTTAAAAAATGCACTTTTGAAGAGACAGAATAGTTTGTTTATGGAAATCACAAAAATAATATTAAGGAGTTTTTAAGTAAGAAAATGGAACTTTGCTATACAACAAACCTGCATTTATTATTTTCATATTGCACGCATTTCTATGTCTTTTGAAAGAGGGTAGGCACATATTGATATCCTATTTTTCCACTTAACATTATATAATAAATATGGCTTCTTATTTTTATATGGATTCAATTGTACATAATTTCAAGGAAGCAGAATATTATTATGTCAATGTGTCATAAACCTGTTTGGGAGATTTATTTGTTTCTAGTTTTTGAGTTTTTTTTTTGTTTGCTTTGGCAGTGTAGAAAAGACTATAGTAAATACCTTTGTGTAGATAGCCATTTGATTCTTCTGAATTCTTTTATGTTAATTCTCAGAATTTGGATAATAGTATTGCTGTTTAGAGAACAGGGTCATCTCTATGGCTCTCATTATAGATTACCCTATTGCTCACCAAAAGGTTGTAGGCTTCCAGGAGTCCTTGTATTACTGAAACCTCATCAAAATTGCATACTATCACTAAAAATATTTGCTCCTTGATTTTGAAACTGTAATATCACACCTCTGCATTATTTTGTTTTGCATTTCTTTTCCATTAAAAGGGAAAATTATCTTTTATCATGTGTTTAGTTTTTTTTTTTTTGCAATGGCATTTTCAAGTTCTCATGCTGACCTACGGTAAATAGAAGGCTATTTATCTTTTGCTGCATCTCCAGTTGTGCACTTTTAAAGCATTCAAATTCCCACCCTGGAAAGGAGCCAGACTTCTCTGGGATTTGGGAAACATTTGAGAGACATTTGAGAACAGAAAAGCATGGATTTTGTAGTCTTTATCTAGTGAAGAAATGGGACCCTTTAATATGCTTTTTGCACCCAGAATTTATTTTTAAGACCTATTCTGCTCTCCTGGCTTTTGTGGGCATTTTAATTTTAATTCTATAATAATTTTCATTCTTTCTGGTTTTCTTTAGCTGTAATATTTATATTGGGCACTTCTCTTCATAAGTTAGGAGTAGTATATATGCAGTATGGCAGATTTTCTTTTTTTTCCTCTTATTTAAAAGGCAAAAATAACATCATTAGAGTGAATCAGCAACCAACAGAATGGAAAAAATGTTTGCAATGTACCCATCTGACAAAGGGCTAATATCCAGAATCTACAAAGAACTAAAACAGATTTACAAGAAAAAAACAAGCCCATTCAAAAGTGGGCGAAGGACATGAACAGACACTTTACAAAAGAAAACGTATATGAGGCCAACAAACATATGAAAAAATGCTCATCATCACTGGTCATTAGAGAAATGCAAATCAAAACTACATTGAGATACCATCTCACACCAGTTAGAATGGCAAGCATTAAAAAATCTGGAGACAACAGATGCTGGAGAGGATGTGGAGAAATAGGAACATTTTTACACTGTTGGTGGGAGTCTAAATTAGTTCAGCCATTGTGGAAGACAGTGTGGTGATTTCTCAAGGACCTACAAATAGAAATTCCATTTGACCCAGCAATCCCATTACTGGGTATATATCCAAAGGATTATAAATCATTCTACTATAAGGACACGTGCACACGAATGTTCATTGCGGCACTGTTTACAATAGCAAAGACTTGGAACCAACCCAAATGCCCATCAATAATAGACTGGACAGGGAAAATGTGGCACATATACACCATGGAATACTATGCAACCATAAAAAACAATGAGTTTGTGTCCTTTGTAGGGACTTGGATGAACCTGGAAACCATCATTCTCAGCAAACTGACACAAGAGCAGAAAATCAAACACTGTGTGTTCTCACTCATAGGTGGGTGTTGAACAATGAGAACACATGGACACAGGAAGGGGAGCATCACACACTGGGGTCTTTGAGGGGGATGTAGGGGAGGGACATGGGGGTGTGGGGAGTTGGGGAGGGATAACATGGGGAGAAATGCCAG
>CAUYLG010065698.1:0-13946 GCA_963573385.1 Cacajao melanocephalus
ATGACCAGTGATGTTGAGTATTTTTTCATATGTTTGTTGGCCTCATAAATGTCTTCTTTTGAAAAGTGTCTGTTCATATCCTTTGCCCACTTTTGAATGGGTTTGTTTTTTTTCTTGTAAATCTGCTTTAGTTCTTTGTAGATTCTGGATATTAGCCCTTTGTCAGATGGGTAGATTGCAAAAGTTTTTTCCCATTCTGTTGGTTGCCAGCTCACTCTAATGACTGTTTCTTTTGCTGTGCAGAAACTCTTGTTTAATTAGGTCCCATTTGTCTATTTTGGCTTTTGTTGCCATTGCTTTTGGTGTTTTAGTCATCAAGTCCTTACCTATGCCTATGTCCTGAATGGTATTGCTTAGGCTTTCTTCTAGGGTTTGTATGGTGCTTGGTCTTATGTTTAAATCTTTAATCCATCTGGAGTTAATTTTAGTGTAAGGTGTAAGGAAAGGGTCCAGTTTTAGCTTTCTGCATATGGCTAGCCAGTTTTCCCAACACCATTTATTAAACAGGGAATTTTTTCCCCATTGCTTGCTTTTGTCAGGTTTGTCAAAGATCAGATAGTTGCAGATGTGTGGCATTACTTCCCAGGCCTCTGTTCTGTTACATTGTTCTATATCTCTGTTTTTGTACCAGTACCATGCTGTTTTGATTACTGTAGCCTTGTGGTATAGTTTGAAGTCAGGTAGTGTGATGCCTCCAGCTTTGTTCTTTTTGCTTAGGATTGTCTTGGCTATGTGGGCTCTCTTTTGGTTCCATAGTAAGTTTAAGAGCCAAATCATGAGTGAGCGAACTCCCATTCACAATCGCTACAAAGAGAATAAAATACCTAGGAATACAACTAACAAAGGATATGAAGGACCTCTTCAAGGAGAAGTACAAACTACTGCTCAAGGAAATAAGAGAGGACACAAACAGGTGGAAAAAACCTTCATACATTTTCTACAAATTACTACTAACGTGATTTTTTTCACTTAAAATGTATTTTCAAAAATAATAATTTGAAAAAAAACCCAAATATTTAAAAATTATTTTATGGAGGTTATTATTGTACATTTTAAAATATTTAAATGACCATTTTAATACTAAATATAATGAATAATAGCTTTTGTCAATGTGACTTTTATTTTGTGGCATTTATTGCTATCAAATCTAGTTTTCTTGGGTCAAATTATTATATTTTGATGTCGTGATGAAAATTTTATTCTTTTGTCAATTTTCAGTTAGTAACAACTTACTATGGTCAGTTTTAGCCATAACTGGTTTTATTTTATCTTACTTATGTTTACCAAGTCTGCTTTTTCCTGTGTCAGATTTAAGCCAGTGTATAACAAAGGTCACATCACAGCATGATGTCAAGGTCTGAAATTTTAAATTCAGCCCTCTTTTATCCTTCCAATTATTTTGTATGCCCAAGTAATTTTTTGCAGTTTTCATTAATTAGGCGTGGTGGCACATGCCTGTAATGCCCAGCTAATTTTTTTTTTTTTTTCATTTTTAGTAGAGATGGGGTTTTACCATGTTGTCCAGGCTGGTCTCGAACTCCTGGCCTCAAGTGATCTGCCTGCCTCGGCCTCCCAAAGTGCTGAGATTACAGGTGTGAGCCACCCCGTGCCTGGTCGGGGATTGGGCTTAAAATGCCATGACAGTCAGCATTAATTGGAGAGAGATAATATTGGCCCAAATGCTGCCTCTTCAAATCCAAAATCCATTTTGGGGAGTGAAGAGGGAGCCTGACATTGGTTGTATGTGTGCATGCAAATGTATATGTATGTGCGTGCATGTGTGTGTACAAAGTAGTCACCTATCAAACATAATGTTGGGTACATTCACATCTTTATTATTATTGTTACTGTCATGGCTGTTTCAATTGGTTGAGAACCTACTGTGCATGTGACACACATTAATTCCTTCATTCCACAAAGCTCTACTGTGATCATTGTTCTATATACAAGGAAAGGAAGGCAGAGAAATTAGACAACTTACTCAACGTCAAATGTCAGTAAGATACAGAATCACAATCTAAACTCAGGTGTTTCTGGCCTAAAGCCTGTGATCTGTCTCTATTTTGTATTGCTTCGGAAAAGTGCAATCCACTGACCAACAATCAAGCACAGACCGAGACTCCCTGGGCCCAGCTGGTGTGGAGCAGGTGGATTGGAACTTCCCTGCAGTGCCAGAGCACATAGCAATAGAGGTATCTGAGCCCTTTGGATTAAAGATAAAGAGGGAAGACTCTCCAGAGCTTTTTGTCCTACCTTGAATCTCAGACCTTTAGAAAGAAACTTAAGGTGCTATACTGATTCAACCATATCCTTTTCATTATACTTTTGTAATATATATTATTAAAAATATAGGCCAGGTGCAGTGGTTCATGCCTATAATCCCAGCACTTTGGAGGCCAAGGCAGGAGGATCACTTGAGCCCAGGAGTTCAAGACCAGCCTGGGCAATACAGTGAAAACTTATCTCTACAGAAAGTTAAAAAAAAAATTAGCCAGGATTTTTAGTGGAATGATTGCTTGAGCCCATGGAGATCAAGGCTCCAGTGAGCTGAGATTATGCCAGTATACTCCAGCCTGGGTAAGAGAGAGACCCTGTCTCAAAAGAAAAAAAAATTTTAATTTGTTAAAATAATGTTATATATATCATTTTTATGCTTCTTTTTTGTTTTCTTATTTTTACTTTTCTCCTCAAATTTAATAATACGTATTATTAAAAATATAGGCCAGGTGCACTGGCTCATACATATATGTGTATATACATAGACAGGGTCTCACTCTGTTGTTAGGTTGGAGTGCAACCATGCCCATCTAATTTTTTATTTTTATAGACATGGGATTTTGCCATGTTGCCCAGTCTGGTCTCGAACTTCTGGGCTCAAGCAATCCTCCTACCTCAGCCACCCAAAGTGCCAGGATTACAGTCATGAGCCATTGTGCCCAGCCTAAATATTTTAAGATGTTATCATTTCATTGACAAGCCCAATAACAATATAGCAACTATTTTTTTCTTTGGCTCCATTCATGTATGTGTGAATTTGTGTATTTATGCTGGGAAGTCCTGGGAAAATTCTATTTCGTGGAAAACATGCCCCCAGAGGAGTTGTTCTACCCAAAGGGGAGAACAATGAGATCCTAATCCACTGATTCATTGGTTGAGAGTTGCTCCTAAAGGTATCCTTAACTCCTTGGCATTTGGAGCTACCCTGAAGCAGATGAGCACCTATGTAGACAAAGCCTTTATGTGGAAAGTTGCAGATGCTTCCAGTAGGAAGCCATATGTAGGAATGGCAAGTGCAAGGAACTGTGGTCAAGGCATGACAGCATCTCCTACAGAATGTGACATAAAGCTGGGCGTATTGGCTCATGCCTATAATCCCAGCACTTTGGGAGACTGAGGCGAGTGGATCACTTGAGGTCAGGAGGTTGAGACCAGCCTGACCAACATGGTGAAAAAGCCGTCTCTACTTAAAAATAAATAAATAAATACAAAAAAATTAGCTGGGCATGGTGGTGCATGCCTGTAATCCCAGCTACTCAGAGGCTGAGGCATGAGAAATGCTTGAATCTGGGAGGCAGAGGTTGCAGGGAGGCAGAGGTTGCAGTGAGCCGAGATCGCGCCACTGCATTTCAGCAGCCTGGCAACAAAGTGAAACTCCGTCTCAAAAAAAAAAAAAGTGACATTTAAGCAAGGACTTCAGTGAATCATGGACACGCAAGGAAAGAATGTTTTAGCAGAGGAAATAGCCATTGCAAAGGCCCTGAAGCGGCAGCTTTCTATCTGGGATGTTGGGAAGAAAAGGAAGCCCATGTGGCTGGAGTAGAGTGAGCAAGGGGAGAGTAGATGAGATGAGAGTAGAGAAATCATAGGAGTCACGATTGTATAGGCTCTTGTGAAAGTTTTAAGGACTTGGGTTTTACTCTGAGCAAAATAGGAAGCCATTAAAAATTTGAGAAGAGGTGTAATGTGATCTAACATATTTCAGAAGGTCAACCAGGGGCAGACATGGTGGCTCACACTTGTAATCCTACCTACTCTGAAAGCTGAGGTGGGAGGATTGCTTGAACCTAGGAGTTCGAGGATGCAGTCAGCTAGGATCATGCCACTGCACTCCAGCCTGAGCAACAGAGTAACACTTTGCCTCTAAAAGAAAAAAAAAAAAAGTTCAGCCAAGCTGCTGTTCTGAAAATAGAGAGCAAAAGGGGAAACCAGGAGACAAAGAGCTGTTGCAAGTGGTGAGAAGTGGTCAGATTTTGAATACAGTAAGAAGGTAAAGCCTACTGAATCTCTGGACAGATTCAGCATGAGGTGTGAGAGAACAGAGGAATGAAGTACAAAACTAAGGATTTTAGCCTGAGTAATTAGGCTAAAGAAGGTCATGGGTAAAGTATGTTTAGGGAGACAATTAGACACTTGATTTTCTAGCTCACCTCTTCACCAGTGATGAAGCCTTCAGGGTGCCATCTTTATTCAGGCAGCCCCATTTCCAGCTTCCTATCTGGCATGAGCCGAAGTCTTATTTCTCATACTTATGTGGACATTTAACCCTCAAGAGTAATAATGCACTCACATATCTTCTCCTGGCCCCTAGAAGCCATAGCCAGTTCATTCACATTCTGACCACTATAGTTTTCAGTTCCTCCTTTATCTCCAGCTCCTGACAGTTCCCTTTCTTTCTTGCAAATTTTACTTTGTACACTCATCCCCTGGTATACATGTGGGATTGGCTCCAGGGCCCCTTGCATATACCAAAATCCACACATAAAAGTCCTGCACTCAGCCCTGTGGAACCTGCATATACAAAAAGTTGGCTCTCCACATATGCAGATTTCACATCCCTTGAATACTGTTTTCAAACCACCTTTGGTTGAAAAAAATCCCATGTATAAGTAGACTTGTGCATTTCAAACCTGTGTTGTTCAAGGGTTAACTGTATTTCTTTTTTCTTTTTATTGAGACAGAATCTCACTGTTCCCCAGGCTGGAGTGCAGCAGCGTGATCTCAGCTCACTGCGGCCTCCGCCTCCTAGTTCAAGCAATTCTCGTGCCTCAGCCTCCCAAGTAGCTGGGATTACAGGGGTGTGCCACCACGCCTGGCTGATTTTTGTATATTTAGTAGAGACAGGGTTTCGTCATGTTTGCCAGGCTGGTCTCAAACTCTTGGCCTCAAGTGATCCGCCCACCTTGGCCTCCCAAAGTGCTGGGATTACAGGCATGAACCACCATGCCTGGCCTGAAAGGTCAACTGTATTTAGAAGAATGTTATACTTTAGTTCCAGAGCTGGACATCACCCACCAGAAGTGATGTGATTTCTCTCACAGCTTCCCATGACAGGGATGCCAGGCGAGCAGAACCTCCTCTCCCACTGTTGGAAGAATAATGGCAACCTCAAGGTCCTGAGGAAGGCATCAGATGGGGGAGCACCCACAGAGTGCCAGGCCAAGGCCTTGGCCCACAAGAACAGAAGAGGGGTGAGATACAATTCCAAGGAAGTGTTGAAACTTTTCACTCAGTGGAGACTCAGTTTACCAACGCAGGAGCTTATTAGTCAGCCTGGAAGGCCCCAGAGGGCCTGAGTTTATTTTCTGAGCAAAGTAGTGAACTCTTTCCCTTTGGTGCCACCACCAAGAGCCCAAACTGCAGCCTGAGAACTTGACTAGAGAGTGATATCTTCTGTCTTCCCTGTCCAGCCCTGACAGTGATCCCAGTTCCTATTCAGGGTAAATTGCCCACTTTCACTTGTGCTTAGCACAGCCTACAAAGAGAAAGAAAGTGGGGAGGTGAGGCACCCTGGTGCCTTGCGGCCGTATGTGCTGCGTAGCGAAGGCCGTGGTGTTCTGGGAACACACAGAGGACATGTCTCCCAGAAGCTGTTCATTCATTCCCTGGTACATGGAGCCAGCTCTGCCTCATCCCTTTCTGGGCTCAGTGACTAGACCTTATCCTCCCCTGGTTGCCAAATGAAGGAGGGCCTCCTACTGTCTTCACTGGCTCAGAAACACAGAAAAGATGTCTTGAGGGAACTTAGGGTCTGAGGGAGCTGTGAGAAGCAGAGCTCCTCAGACAAGCTCACCACCCCCACCCTAGGATGTCTATCCAGGAAAGAGGCTGACCAATGGGACAAAGGTCTACCAAGAGGAGCCTGGCTGAGCTACTTTTCTGCTTTCCTACTTGAGACTCAGTTCTGACCTCATGCGTACATAAAGAAGATGTCCTTTCAGAGAGGAAATAAGACAAAGTTCTTAGATGAGCACTAAAAGTCCAAACTAGAAAGTTATTTTATCCTGTCCCTGCATATAAGACAGTGAATTAAAACCAAACGTGCTCTGTGGAGATGAGCAAGGGTGTCCTTGGAGGATGCTTCTCCCAGCAGGCAGGCCATGTATGTTCTCTGTGCTGAGTCCCAGCCTTGGAGTAGAGGGGGTGCAGCTGTGAGCAGGTGTTTGAGCAGCTCCACTACAGCAGGCTGGAGTTGCTGGTCTTGTCCTTTGAGGTACTGGCAATGAGGCTCTATTTTCTATGTTCCTGCTGGAGGCCCATCATGGTTTTCAAGTAATTATGCTGGACACAGAGGGAGGAGAAAACAGGAACTGATTAGGAGGGATAGACTTAGCAGGGACTCAGACCAGGCTACTCATATTCACCCAATCATCATTCCTCCTGCAAACATCATGGGTTGTGGACAAGGATTCCTTCTGAGTAGCCCCAATTCTGTGAGAAATAAATAACATTCCATTCAAACTCTTTCATTCTTTTATCCTAAAGAATGTATGTAAAACTGTTTTAAAACAGTCTGGCAGACATATTTGAAAGGAGGTATGTAGGTTTCAAGGGCATACTTGAGAGTTTCGGACAGCAACTAGGTTCAAAAGAAAAGAAGAGGGTTCTATCTCCAGAGGAATTAGGGACCAGGTATTGGGAAAGGCCCTCTCTTTGCCACTGCAATCAACTAGATGTTCATAAATTATACCTTCTTAATGCATCGCTAGGCTCTTAGAAAGCAGGTGAAAACAGTGGGCTGAAACAGAAACAATGGGCTGTAAGGCGCCAAATGCTAAAACTAGCTTGGAACATGGATATGAATCTTAGGTTCCCCACAAAGTAGAAGTCTAAATTGAAGTTCTCATATTAAACCAGAATTCTTGAAGAGGGTTAAAATGGTCCTGGGTTGGTAATGCCCCATGGTTAACTGCAGAAAGCAAGTGCAAACCTTTTCAGAAGGAAAGTAATGTCAATGTATGTGTTCAGGTCTCCTTGAGCTTCAATTCAATCAAACACAAGCTCATGATTTCAATACACACACACACACACACACACACACACCACCGTCAAGCCACCATGAGACTCAGTAAAACAGGAAACAGATTTTGACCATGAAAAATATGATCTATATATTTCTTACATAAAAAATATATATTTAAATAACTCTAACATAGAATCAAAAGAACGTGGAATAGTTCAAGTATAACATCTGCATGAAAAGTTTGTGCATAAGCATATCTTTATTTTAATTTATTTTTTCTTTCTTACCCAAGAGGTGCTGAAGGAAGGGTATATCTTAAACGTTAAAAATGGACAATACAGAGAATTCTAGAGATTGGAGAATGATGAGAGAATAGAATTTTGGCCTGTAGAAATACAGGATTTCTCTGCTTAATGATTTAGATTTTTAAAATTTTTTTTTTTTTTTTGAGATGGAGTCTCGCTCTGTCATCCAGGCTGGAGTATAGCGGTGCGATCTTGGCTCACTACAACCTCCACCTCCCAAGTTCAAGGGATTCTCCTGCCTCAGCCTCCCAAGTAGCTGGGATTACAGGTGTGCACCACCATCCCTGGCTAGTTTTTGTGTTTTTAGTAAAGACGGGGTTTTGTCATGTTGGCCAAGCTGGTCTTGAACTCCTGACCTCAAGTGATCTGCCTGCCTCAGCCTCCCAAAATGCTGGGATTACAGGTGTGAGCCACCGTGCCTGGCAAGTTGCACATTTTTAAATGGGGGAATTCTATGGTATGCAAATTCTATCTCAATAAAGCTTTTTAAAAAGCATAAAATAAGAATTTATTTTAAATAACTAGCTGGGCACCGGGGCTCACGCCCATGATCCCAGCACTTTGGGAAGCTGAGGTTAGAGGATTGCTTGAGCCCAGGATATCAAGACTGCAGTGAGCTATGATCATGTCACTGGAAGTGTACTCCCTCCAGCTTGAGTAACAGAGCAAGACCTTGTCAAAAAAAAAAAAAAAAAAAAAGGCCGGGTGCAGTGGCTCATGCCTGTAATCCCAGCAATTTGTAAGGCCCAGGCAGGAGGATCCCTTGAGTCTAGGAACTGGAGATCAGCCTGGGCAACATAGGGAGACCCAGTCTCTATTTTTTAAAACTGTTTTTATTTTTATTTTATTTTATTTTATTTTATTTTATTTTGTTTTGTTTTATTTTATTTTGTTCAAGGGATAAATCCAAGAAAAAAAATTTTTTTTACTTAAAAAGAAAAAAATAAGACCAAGCATATTTGAAGGAGAACCTAATACAATGTTTAGACACAATGATTAGACATGACTAAGAGTGTGCTAATAAACTAAAGCAGGAATCTAAAGAAGTTACCCAGGCTGAGCGCAGCGGCTCACACCTCTAATCCCAGCACTTTGGGAGGCCGAGGCAGGTGGATCACCTGAGGTCAGGAGTTCGAGACCAGCCTGGCCAACACAGTGAAACCTTATCTCTACTAAAAATACAAAAATTAGCCAGGCAGGGTGGCACACACCTATAGTCCCAGCTACTCGGGAGGCTGAGGCAAGGGAATTGCTTGAACCCGAGAGGCAGAGGTTGTAGTGAGCCAAGATTGTGCCACTGCACTCTAGCCTGGGTGACAGAGTGAGACTCCATCTCAGAAAAAAAAAAAAAAAAAATTAGCCAGGCATGGTAGTGGACACCTATAATCCCAGCTACTCAGGAGGCTGAGGCAGGAGAATCGCTTCAATGCAGGGGGTGGAGGTTGCAGTAAGCCAAGATCACACCACTTCACTCCAGCCTGGGGAAAGGAGTGAAACTCCATCTCAAAAAAAAAAAAAGTTACCTAAATTACAGCATAGAGAGATGAGGAGCTGGAAGAAAACATGGGAGATTTTAAAAGATACAGAATGAAATAAAATACATCTAATCAGAGTCCTAGGAGTGAGAATAGAAAGGAAAGGGATGCAGTATGCAAAAAGATAATGGTTCCAATATCCCTCTCATGATTGAGAAAAAAAAAAAACACTCAATAGGAACAGAAGAGAAAGTTTTCAGCCTAATAAAGAGCAGGTTCTAAGGTAAAGCCTCTAAGTGTTCTACTCCAAGTGTGGTCCTGGACTAGCAGCATGAACATCATCTGGGAGGTTTTTTTTTTTTGAGATGAAGTCTTGCTCTGTCGCCCAGGCTAGAGTGCAATGGCGCAATCTCAGCTCGCTGCAACTTCCACCTTTCTAGAGTCAAGTGATTCTCCTGCCTCAGCCTCCCAAGTAGCTGGGATTACAGGCCAGTTCCACCACGCCTGGCTAATTTTTGTATTTTTAGTAGAAGTGGGGTTCCACCACCACCTAGTGGATCAGGTGGTAACACTGATCCACTAGGTGCTGCCTCACTGCAACCTCCGCCTCCCAGGCTCAGACTATTCTCCTGACTCAGCCTTCCAAATAGCTGGGACTACAGGCACCTGCAACCATGCCTGGCTAATTTTTTTGTATTTTTAGTAGAGACGAGGTTTCATCATATTGGCCAGGATGGTCTTGAACTCCTGACCTCAAGCGATCCACCCACGTTGGCCTCCCAAAGTGCTGGGATTACAGGTGTGAGCGACCACGCCTGGCCACATACTTTCATGCTTTCTTTTCTTTTTTCTTTTTTTTTTTTTGAGATGGAGTCTCGCTCTGTAGCCCAGGCTGGAGTGCAGTAGTGCCATCTCTGCTCACTGCAACCTCCGCCTCGTGGGTCCTGGTTCAAGCAATTCTCCTACCTCAGCCTCCCAAGTAGCTTGGATTACAAGCACGAGCCACAATGCCCAGCTAATTTTTGTATTTTTCAGTAGAGACGGGGTTTCACCATGTTGGCTAGTCTGGTCTTGAACTCTTGACCTCATGATCCACCCACCTTGGCCTCCCAAAGTGCTGGGATTACAGGCATGAGCCACCGCGCCCGGCCCTTTCATGCTTTCCTAATGTTTGAAACACCTGAATGTATCACCTATTGAATATGTTAATAAATAACTACAAAAATATTTGTAAAAGAATGAACTCACTTGGGCATCTGCCCCATGTGCATCTGCCACTTGCTGTATAAGTACTTTCTCTGCACAAAGAGGAGCGTGCAGCACACAGGGCCATCTGTGTTCTGGCTCCAGGCTGGGCCTTAGTAGAGTGGAGACCCTCTGCTCCAGCCTAATCTGCTCGGGGAGGAGAGTATCCCACCCAATCTACAGCTAACGCCCATGTCTAGCTATGCCTCAGCTGCATGTGATCCTCTGTCCCCTGGCATCTATGCAGAGTGGCCCCTGTAGGAAAGGTTCTCCCTGACAGGTGGAAGCCGCAGGGGATCCCTGGGCCTTGTGCTGTGAACCATACACAGGCTAGTCAGCACTCACCAGCCGTGTCCAGGCTGGGCCATGGTCGGTGGAACCCCTCTAGGATCCAGCCCAGTTGCAGTCGAGTTGGCAGAAGACACCCACTGACTGAGGGTGACTGATCTCCTTGGAATGGCACCATTCCTCCCCTACCTCTCTAAAGTAGGGAATATGATCCTGGGTTTCCTAGTAATAAGGTCACTGAGGCCCCCATCCTCCTGGAGACATAGGCCTCAGAGTTACCTTCTGCTCTGTCTTGGCTTTGGCATTGTAGAAGGAGATGGAATCAGGGCCCTCAGGAAGCACTCTCTGCTGCAGCTGGCTGAATTTGTCCTGGTCATCTTCTCCCTGGGGGAGGACCATCCCTTTAGCATGGCATTGTCAGGATACACCCTGGTAGGGCCCATGGTGGGCACCAGGGTGGTCCCTTGCTGGGCTTGTGCCACCCCCAACCAGGGCATCTCACAACCCTCCAGCCCGCATGTCTGTCAGTATCCCCACAGACAACCTGTAACTGCTGCCTGAGCAGGATGAACTGCTTTAGAAACGTGGCAGTAGCAAGAGTGGTATTTTCCCCCATCCCTTGGTAACCGAGGAGAGACCTATGCCTGCCCACCTGCCTGGGCTGGCTGTGGGGAGGCTGGGAGCGCCACACACACTGCCATGTTTGTGGCCAGAACAGAGGTCAAGGGGCACTGTCCATGCCCCATGCTCAACCACTGCCATGCCCCTGCCCTTGTGCTGCTCACCAGAGACACAATCCTGTTCATAGGGACCATGCCTGGCCGGATGCTGCCGCCTGGCTTCAGTGCCATCTGTATGTCCTCAGGGATGACAAAGGACTCATTGTACCAGATGTCAAATTCTACAAGGAGGCGAGGAGACAGAACCTGAGGAAGCCGGTAAGGGCTGTGTGCTCTCATCTGTCTTATACCTGTTGCAGGCTCACCACCTGCTCACTTCCTAGTCTCACCCTGGCCCCATCTCCATCTCTGGCCCTCACAGTCCTGGGAACCAAACATCTAAAGCCCCTGCCCAGCCCCTGCCTCTGCCAGAGAGAAACTCTGAGGGCGCCTCCAGAACTCAGGCTGTGGCCTCACCCTGAGCCTCCCTGTACCTCAGGTGGCCAGCCAACCTTCCCAACTGTCGCACCCATGAGCAGGCGGTGGCGACACTGATCCACTAGGTGCTGGCAGTACTGAATCTCAGCCCTGAGGTCACGCAGGTCCTGGTACTCGCTGCGGTACTGCTTCTTGAGGTCTTTGAGCTTCAAGATCAGCAGGAATTCCTCCTCATCGATGATCATCAGCCCCTTGTTTTCATACTCACCTGCAAGGTGATGGAAGAGGTCAGGAAATGAGGCAGTGTCCATCTGGGGTTGGGGGAGGAAGGCATTCCAGAAGGTGGGCACAGAGCTGGCAAATCATGAAGACAGGAGACCACAGGCAGGACTAGGCCATGGCAAGGAGATGGGCAAAGGACAAGAAGGCCAGGCTGCCAGAGCATGTCTCACACAGAGGGGAGCTCAGCTCAGTGGGGCCACATTGGCATTTTAGGACAAACAGGAGGGGAGGGCAGGGGAAGGTGCAGAAGGCCCATGTTCCATGCTTATTTTATTTAAAATTCTATTAGCCAAAGATATTTAGTGAGCAACCCAAGTATACAGATGTCTATTTTTCTTGTAAATTACATCTACAAACCGCCTTCACTGGCTAGTACTACAAGGTACTTGGGCAAGGCTCCTTATTAGTAACAGCAGATATCCAAATTGTCTCTTGCTGATTTCCACATCCACCAGCTAGCTTTTTTTTTCCTCTTTTTGAGATGGAGTCTTGCTTGCTGCCCAGGCTAGAGTGCACTGGCACAATCTCAGCTCCCTGCAACCTCCGCCTCCCAGTTCAAGCGATTCTCCTGCCTCAGCCTCCTGAGTAGCTGAGATCACAGGCATGCACCACCATGCCCAGCTAATTTTTGTATTTTTAGTAAAGATGGGGTTTCACCATGTTGGCCAGGCTAATCTTGAACTCCTGACCTCAGGTGATCTGCCCCCCTTGGCCACCCAAAGTGCTAGGATTACAGGCATGAGCCACCATGCGCAGCTCACCAGCTACCTTCTTGTTAGAGATGATTAGACATCTATATCGTGTTGAGTGGCTGTCAAAGGACTCCAGGGACAAGGGTCGGCGCTATTAGTCTCTGTGTATGGATCTTCTAAGGTCCGTCAGTTCAGTGACAGTTGTTGGGTTAAGACAAAATAATATGGTGTGCAAAGCCATTCACCCTACTCTCCACTGCCCACAGCACCTGAAAACTTAGCAAAGGCATCATCACATCAACTCCCATCCCCAAATATGGGGCAAGTGTGTTCTGGTGTGACTTGAGGTGTGTGGCTGGGGTGCATGAGGCAGCCCCCAGGTGCTAGAGGAAAGTGTTAGCACTTCCACTGATGTTTATTGAGAAAAAGTAAGACACATTAAAAGTCACAATGCCATTAATGGAAAAGCAAGTGTCTTGACTCTAGGATCTGGGATCTGGAGTGGGGGCTGGGAGTCACCCTCACCAGGTATCTCACCTTCAATGCAGAGCAATCTGCTGTGGTCTCTATGGTGTGGGAGGTCCCTGATGTGATTATTTGAATAAGCCACAATCCTTTACAGAGTAGAGTTTTTATAGTACTCTGCTGAGATGGGGAGTGACTGTGAACATCTTTTGTTCTACCCAGAGGATCTCTGATTATCTCCAGGAAAAAAAAAGACTTGAATTTAGATTTTACATTTTTCCGTTTTTCTTTTCTTTTCTTTGTTTCTTTTTCTTTTATTACTGGCCTCAAGTGATCCTCCTACTTCAGCCTCTCAAATAGATAGGATTACAAGCATGTGCCACCACACCTGGCAATTTTGCAATTTTTTTTTTTTTTTACAAAAGACTAACATTCCAAATATGTTGACCTTTCTGGGTCAACAAGTGGCTGTCAATCATAAGGTATCTAGTAGATTGATTGATTGATGGATTTGGCAGGGCCTCACTCTGTCACCCAGGCTGAAATGCAATGGCATGAGCATGGCTCCACTGCAGCCTCAACCTTCTGGGCTCAGGTGATCCTTTCACTGTGCCTCCCAAGTAACTGAGACTACAGGTGTGTGCCACAATGCCCAACTAATTTTTTATGTTTTTTTTTGTAGAGATGGGGTCACACTGTGTTGCCCAGGCTGGTCTCTAACTCCTGTGCTCAAGCAATCTACCCGACGTGGCCTCCCAAAGTGTTGGGATTACAGGCATGAGCCACCTTGCCTGGCCTAGAAGATATATATATATATATAGAGAGAGAGAGAGAGAGAGAGAGAGAGAGAGAGAGAT